>VDFB02095688.1:0-24690 GCA_007258455.2 Sequoia sempervirens | reverse complement strand
TCAAACATAGTCTAATTAGGGGGATTAAATCTCATTGCTTGCTGTGCTTGTTTACTTTTGTGTTACCCAAGGGGGCATTGATTTGTTTTCACTTTCCCCTTGCACTTCGTGTGAGCCTGGGGAGTAGTTGGAAATAGTTAGTGTCTTCTTTTTAGTGGGACCTGCTTGGGGATTTCATCACCCCAAGGGACGATTCCAACCACGTGTACCGGCGGGGTATATAAAGGGGGGAGAACGAAAGTTGTACCCCAATCCAGTTGTGTCGTAATTGGTGGAGCGTCGAAGCTAAGGTGATACCTAGATAGACGTGAAGAGTTGGTCCGAGCCTTTCAGTATCTCGCTGGGGTTCCCGACTCACGCTTGTGATGGACTGGTGTTCACGGTTGTGCCTCACGTACCGAGAGTATATCGAGGACTCCCTAGAAGCCTTGTGCATTCTAGATTAAGACTTTGCCTTACCATACCCGTAATATTAATCATAGGATTGTGCTTGCTTGAGGTGTTTCCTTGTGGAAATTCTGTCAAATTTTGATACTTTTGACTTGTTTCATCATTTTGCGTCCTTGCCATAGATTTTTCCATCAAAAACCAAGCTTTGTTCCTATAGAAAAGCGGTAGCGCCCTACGCAGAAACGCGGTAGTGCCCCTGTTTTGCTGCAGAAAAGCGGTAGCGCCCCTGTTTTGCTGCAGAAACACGGTAGTGCCCCTGTTTTGCTGCAAAAACATGGTAGTGCCCCTGATTTGCTACAGAAAGGCGGTAGCACCCCTGATCTACTGCAGAACGCTACCTACGCCCCTGATTTTACTGCAGAATGTTGACTACGCCCCCTTAACTTCCCGGGGCTGCCATTTACAAACCGTACGTCAAATCAACTTCGTTCAAAAATCAAAGTTGCTTAGTTTTTTAAGCTCTATCTAGTGGTACCTTTCATTTCCTCTTATCAAGAATTTGACCATCCCAGAGCGGCCACGCCCCGCATTGCAGCGTGGACACGCCCCTAACTTCCTGGGGCTGTCATTTACAAACCGTACGTCAAATCAACTTCGTTCAAAAACCAAAGTTGCTTAGTTTTTTAAGCTCTATCTAGTGGTACCTTCCATTTCCTCTTATCAAGAATTTGACCATCCCAGGGTGGCCACGCCCCGCATTGCAGCGTGGACACGCCCCTAACTTCCCGGGGCTGTCATTTACAAACCGTACGTCGAATCAACTTTGTTCAAACACCAAAGTTGCTTAATTTTTCAATCTCTATCTAGTGGTACCTTCCATTTCCTCTTATCAAGAATTTGACTATCCCAAGGTGGCCAAGCCCCGCATTGCAGCGTGGACACGCCCCTAACTTCCCAGGGCCATCATTTACAAACCGTACGTCGAATCAACTTCATTCAAAAACTAAAATTGCTTAATTTTTTGAGCTCTATCTAGTAGTACCTTTTATTTATTCCTATCTAATCAAACCAATCCATTCCTTTGATCATCTAATCAATCCAAGCACACCAATCCGATCAAGTTCATCCAATCATAATTATCCAATCAATATCATCTAATCATTTGATCCCATCCAATCAAACTGATCTAGTACTTTAATCAAATTCATCAAATCATCTGTCTACCGAATCCTATCAAAATCAAAAGCAATCCCATCCAATCATCCTAATCTGAGCTTTTGTCCATCCTGATACTGAGCTTGACCAAAATCCTGATTTGAGCTTTAATCTGTTCCCATCCAAAATCTTTTATCCATTCTATTTATCCTTTCATAATCATGAATCCTCATCCTCCATCAATAGTAGTCAAGGGAAACCTTAATTACGTGGACGACGATAACGAAAGTCTTGTCGATCAAGAAGAATATGACATAAATCCCCTTGATGCTATCGTCACTAGTAAGATTTCTCCACCCACTTTCCACAATCTAATCACCCCTTCCAGTTATCCCGTTATGTCTTTATCCATGCCTAATCACGCTCCTTATGCCACCTTTGACAATGGATATCCAATATCTTCTTCATCCCCATATTTTTCACCTCCTTCATCTACATCATCCCCTTACGCAACATCTACATCCTCTTATCCTAATTTTCCATCCCAATACTCCTATTACAATTCCCCATCCATGTCCCCCTATCCTCATCCTCTTTCCCAGTCTGTCCATACTAATCTTACACCCACACCCTGTTACCTTGATCCTACATCCACATATCCTCATCCTAATCCACCATCCCAATACCCTTATTATAATCCATCCCCCACATCCTCTTGTCCCACTACACCACCTATATCCTCTTGTCTTAATCCACAATCCATGTCCCCTATCTTAATTCACCACTCCAATATCCTTACCTTAACCCTCCATCCAATCCTAGTCCTCCATCTACTCCTAGTCCTCCATCCAATCCCACTCATCCATCCCATCCTAGTCCTCCATCTACTCCTAGTCCTCCATCCAATCCCATTCATCCATCTACTCCTAGTCCTCCATCCAATCCCAATCCTCCATTTACTCATAGTCCTACATTCGATCCCATTCCTCCATCTAACCCTAGTCCACAAATCCATAATCCCTCATCCATTTCTACCACCCCAGCCAAGCCAACCATATGCAAGTCTTTCATTTCAGAAGTTCTCCAAGGACTCATTACAAAGAAGCCATCCCCAACTCCACATCTTGAAGTCATGGAACCATGCCATCCCAATCCATCATCCATGGTCACTAGTGATGAGACCCTTCTCCACACCACACCTATCATTGTTGTTACCACCCCTAGCACTGATCAAACTATTGAAACCATTGAACCCACATCTCCTACCATGAGAGCCACCGAATCCATCGAAGACACCCAAGCCCAATCCACTCCCTCTACTCCTAGATCCAACCAATCTATCGAAGACACCCAAATCCAATCCACTCCCTCTACTCCTAGATCCACCCAAATCCAATGCACTCCTCCCACTCCCAGTAGCACCAAAATTGATTCCAACGAACCTCATGAATCTTCCATCCCTCCATCTTCTCCACTTGAAGAGTCCCAACAAGACTCTGTTACCATGCCTCCCACACACGATGAGTCACGTGAAGAGTCTAATCCAAAGCATGCCAGCATATCCCCTTCTCTCGATCAAGATCCTACCATCCCATCTAGTCCACCTCAAGATCACAGTCCTCCATCCATTCCATCCCATGATCCCCTTGTCATTCAAGCTTCCACTGCTCCATCTCCATCTCCATTGCATGAGCCCACTACCACAAATCCAGATCCTATCATGGCCCCTACCCCCTCTCTTGAGGTTGCTATCCCATCACCTCCTTCTCATGATCCCCCATCATCACCTAAAAATGCTATCCCCACACCGCTTGCATATCCTCTTGGTCCTCTCACATTCCTCCATGGTGGTCTCCTCGCAGAAGAAAAACAAAGCATATACACCAACCCTCCTCTTCCACCTAATAATGAACTCGCATCATTCTTTCAGAACAACAAAAATCCTATCCTAGATCGAATACTCAAGAGAATGAACTATCAAGGAAAAGGTTTAGGCCTTCATGAGCAAGGTATTATAGAGCCCATCCAAGCTAAAGAACATTTGTATCCGCAAGGTCTTGGATGTACTACTCATGACTCATAATCCAAAAATGGTGGTACAACCTCTAGATGTCCTCAACGAGCCTTTTCCAAAAGAAATGTCAGCTTTTTCCATCGCTCCACCAAATCATATGTTGCCATCCCTCCTCCTCTATCATATCACCTCAAAACAACCGTCCATCTTCCTCCTTCATCCGCTCCATCCATATTGGGTCCTTATGTCCCCTCATCCCCCATCCCATATCCTTCAAGTCCTAAGTCTATTTTGGGCCCTTATATCCCAAAATCACCTCCCCCATCTTGTCCTATTCATCCTTTCATCCATCCATCACCTATCCATGTTGCCCATCATAACTATCCCATTCTCATGTTCCCCAATCAGGATCAACAAAGGCACGTTCCTGTACATCATCCATCCACATATCATCCTAAAAATCCTACCTCCATCCCTCCATTCATGTGTCCTCCACATCATCCATCCATTCACACCCATCCCATCGCTACTAAAAGAACTTTGGCTGTTAAAGAAAAAATGCATAAATCCAAGCATCCACATGAATCTACGACTCCCCATGTCCCCTCTAAATGACATGGTAAAGAAAAGAAAAATATACATCAAATCCATAGGCCACAAAGGCCCACCAAAGCAAAGATCAAAACCATGTGGATCCCAAAGAAAAAAGATGCAATGCCATCACATGAAAAATTAGTAAGAATATCCAAAGTTGCTAATCCAAAAGCTAATCATGCACCCCTTTCATCTCCTAAGTCTCTTTTGGGTCCTTATGTCCCGAAGTTCACCATTCCATCTCCTCCATTATCCCCACATTCTCCATCCCTTAATCCTATTATCTTTCCACATCCACCACCACATGTGCCAATGTTGGTCCTAAATCACATCATCTCCCCATCACATCCACCCCATCATTCTATCCATACCCTTCCAAAGATCCAATCCATTATCCCACATTCTCCCCATCAAATACCCCCATCCCTCTTGTATAATCCATTTATCCTCATAAGGTTGTACAACATCCAATAGTCCGCTCAACATGGGCCCTTAACACCTTGATCCTTATCACATGTCCTTACCCATCTCCTTCTACATAACATCCAAAAAGTCAAAAAAGTCAAAAAAAAAAAAAGAGTCAAAAAAGTCAAAAAAGTCAAAAAAAGTCAAAAACAGAAAAAAGAAACAATCCATCCAATGGTGAAAACTTGGCAAACAAGCACCTTGGATAAGTACCATGATGAAAACCTGGCAAACAGGCGTCATGCGTAAATCCCCATCTCCACTTGGGGGCAACTTCCTGACATGCATTCCCTCCATCCGCTATGCTTCTAGCTATGCACCCGTCTTCCTGTTATTCGTCCTCTTCATAAATACCTCCATCCCACCTATCTGCTACATCCTACCATCATATCCCATTTATCTCTCATTCCCTCCATCCTTCTTGTGATCTTGATCAAAATTGGGGCACCTATCTATGCATGCTTTGGACACCTATTGGTATATATTCCCTTCACCCATGCTCTATCATATTCCTTGGTCACCCATCTTATCCTCCTTCAGTTATCTCCTTTATCTTATCATCCACTCATCTTACGTTCCTCATGCCTCATCATATATGACATATCTAGAGTGGGGGCATCTGCTTCCTTTAGTCCTTGGAGAAATCATCTATCATAACATCCCTTCATCTCTCTATCCATCTATCATAACATCCCTTCATCTCCCTATCCATCTATCACAACATCCCTTCCATCTGCCCATCCTTGTCTTCGTATCCCTCTATCCTAGCATCCCTTTCATCTCCCAATCATTTTTTCCCTATCCATCTATCATAGCATCCCTTCCATCTCCCCATCTATCCTAGCATCCCTTCCATCTCTCAATCCTTATATTCCTATCCATCCAAACAACCCCTCCCATCCCCCATCCCTATCCTATATCTTTATCCTCATCCCATCTCATCCCATCTCACAATCCCTTGTCATTGGTATCTGACTATAGGCCTCCCCCATGCAACCCAATGCCATTTATCTCATTGTCATCACCCCTGCTTCTCTTTCCAATCCCCTATCACTTTTCATCACTCATCTCTCTATCACATCATCCCCCAAGTCATTTTACTGCTTTGGATAACTATCCCATCCCTGAGCTTTATGTGATCATCATCATCCTATCCAATCCAATAGGTCTATCATATCTTGTCATATCGGTCCCTTCTTTTTATCGACTTATCCTATCATCATCTTATCATCCTTTATCCATTGTTTGTCTTTGGTCTAGTCGAACTACGTTGCCCCTGCGCTTTCACGTAGGCAAGGTCGATCATTTGATCTACCCCCGGGGTTCCATCATCAGTCTTCAACTCTTGTTCCTATTGTCGGTCCCGTCTTTACCATCCATCAAGGTCTCCATCTTGGTCAATCATCCACCTTTCACTGAACTACGAGGGCTCTGCGCTTTCATGTAGGAAAGACTAATCTTTGATTGACCCCCGAGCCCCTAGGTCCTTAGGATGTGTCAGTCTCATGTCTTGTCTCTCTTGTGTCATGTCGTCAAGCTATGCCCTTATCTAGCCAGTTCTTCACAAATGAGATCCATTTGTATCAACAAATCCAATCAATTTTGAACATCCTGTGTCATAACAATCTTTTAGCTTCGTATCCATCATCTTTGGTCTCAACAGGATGCATCCTTCCTAACAGACCTCATCAATCCCATATATCCCCTCGATCCTATGGCAAATGACATTTGAAATTGATTGCAATCTTTTGATGCTTTTGGATTTTGTTTATCATTTGAGCTCCCTATCATCACTTGTCAAGACCGCCATAATCCATCATATTATGGTGTGTTTTGATTGGTCAACATAGGGGCATATCTTGATCTTTTTATGTCTTTTGCGTCTTCTTGGTTGTCCCATGTAGTACCCACCAAGATCCCTGAGGTCTTGTGTTATGCTGGGGCATCCTTTTGTGCTTGTAGTTATCTCAATACCTGGCCCAACCAAAAGACTTTGTGACTTTGGGGTGTTGGGATAGCCTTTTTGTCTGTTGTGTTTGTTTTATGCATTAGACACTAATTCACCTTGGTTCTTCATACCTTGGTGTCTTGTGTTTGATGCTATAGCAAAAACGGTGCTCCAAAGATGATAAATTGCATTTAGAATTGCATCTCATTTTCCATTCTATCGTCTTGCATGTATCCCCCCATCCATTCATCCTTCATCCTTATCTCTATCCAATCCCCATCCATTCCACTTAGCCCGAATCATCCAATCATATCCTTGGTCTTGTTCTCAGCCTTGACCCATCATCATCATCATCCATTAGTATTCTCCCCTATCCCTTTGGTGTTGTTTTGGGATGTATCCTTCCCTCATCAACAACACTTTCATCATCATCAGGAGGTATTCTTCCCTATCCTTTAGTGGTGTTTTGGGATGTATCATTCCCTCATCAATACCACTCAGTGGGATGTATCCTTCCCTATCCTCGTGTTGTTTTGGGATCTTTAATTCCCTCATTGACAACACTCCATCCATCATCAACCCATTTTGGCTTGTACCTTGACTAGGGCAACATCACCTTTTGAAATCCATTTGTGCTTCATCCATCTCCATATCACTTACTCTCTTCCCCATCACCTTGCATCATCTTCCTCATCTCCCCTTGCATCATCTTCCTTATCTCCCCTTGCATCACATCATCTATTTCGAGAGCACACATGTTCTCTTTAACCCGCATGTCCTCTCGAGGGGGCATCAATCCCTACTCTTTCATCTTTCCCCTCATCATCTTCCTTCCTAGTCACTTCTTTGAATGACTGGGGCATCTTTTCCAATCTAACCATCTTCTTCTAGGTTCTATATTTTAATATTCTTTGAAATGATGCTACTTTGTAACACCATCTCAAAGAGGGGCAAAATGTAGACATCCAAATTTGGACACTTAATTTATCCAAATTTATCATTTTCATCTAAACATCCTCATCCTGAAAATTAAGTAATATTAGTATTATTTAATTAATATCTTTAATTCTGCCAAATCCCTAAGGTATTTAATTAATAATTAAATACCTTACCCTCCTTAATCCTCTTTTCATCAAATAAATTAAATAAATATTACATTTATTTAATTCCTCACATGTCATTTTCATCTAATCCTAATCCATTTCCTAATCTTCATTAGATGTGCACATGCCTAATCCTTGATTAGGATGTGTTACATCCTCCAACTTTTGCAAGTTGGCCTCTAATCCTTATTTATCTTCTAATTACTAATTAATTAAGCCTAATCATTCTCCAAGGAATTTTTAATTCTTTTTTATTCTTCCTAGATTCCCCTCTTTTATATGTGAATTTTTAATTCACATTTCATCCTTCCAAGGCTTCTAGAACCTTGGACTTGTCACAATCTTCACATGTGACCAACCTTGGACTTGTCACAATCTCCACATGTGACCAAGTCCCACCTTTTTGGAGCCCACCTTTTATCCTCTAGATCATCCTATGAATGTGAATTTTTAATTCACATTTATATCCCCAACCACCTTTCCTTTTCCCATGTAGATTTTTTAGGAATTCTAAAATTTCTCAAATGTCCCTTTCACTCCCACTTGGGGACAAGAAATCCCTTTTTGTGAAAATCCTCTCATCCCCCAAGGTGCATGTCCTTTTCCACCTCATGTACCTTTTTGAAAACTCATTTCCACCTCATATCCTCTTGTCCACTTCACCCTCCACATGTCAAGATGTGAGGGCTTGTGGGTTCTCAACCCACCATAGCCCTTCATCTTGGCCTTGTTGGAGCAATCTTGACCATTGAATTCTCTAGAGAATTCAAAATCTCCTATAAATACCCCCTTCTCAAGGGCATTTCCAACACTTCTTCATTTGAGCAACTACATGCTGCCCATTTGCTTCCCAAACACTTTGCACTCTCATAACTACATGCTATCCATTTGAACTCTCAAGCCTTCTCAATCATTCAACCATCTTTGTTAATCATCTTGCATATAGAAGCTTGCATATAGACATTCAAACAATCATCTAAGGAGCACACAACCAATCCAATCAAGGGCCAATCAAAGAGGTATCAACAACAAGGGAGGTAAAAGTGTTTGTGTTTTATCTTATTTGCATTCCTTTTCGTTGAACCACTCTTTTGGCTAATCTTGAGGTGTCCTTGGTATTTTGTTATTTCCGTTTCTTAGTTATTTTACACTCTTAGAGCAGTAGGAATTCCAAGGTATACAGCACCTATATGTAATTGAGGATTTGATGAATTTTTGGAAAATGCAGATGGACTAAAATGATGATTATAGGTAGATGGATGGTGATAAAAACATTTCGATCATAGGAATAGACTCAGGAAACAACAAGCTTTTAGTGGTCTGAAGGATTAATTCTCCATTTTTTTGTATGGGACATAGATCCACCTCTGTGTTTAATGGGTTGCCCCTCTAGGAAGCGATATATCCTATATAAAGGATCACATGTTCACCTTTGTGTATCATAGGATTGCCACTATATGTCACAGGATCACCTCTATCTTTGGATGTGCAAATGGACTTCATGGGATTGACAAACTGAGCAATAGGGTCACCTAAATCTTGATATGTACAATCAGAAAAATGTGAGATCACCCTTGTGGTAAATAGGCTCACCTATCTAGTTATCAGGATCGTCTCTTTCTTTAGGTGTATAGATAAGACATGGAAGTTCCTATGATGATATTTCCTATAACGAGATCATCTATTTCCTCAGTTGTATGAACTATGTGTGATACATACTTGACATGGAATCACCTATTGGTTTAACAAGACCACCTCTATAAGGGGATGTAAAGACATAGATGATTTAGATGAGACACAGAATCACCCTTGCGGACAATAGGTTTTCCTATTCTAAGGGAGGTATGGATGAAGATGATACTAATAGGACACAGAGTCGCATATGAGAATGATAGGATCACCTATCTAGGAGACGTACAGATGGGGATAATATGGAAGGAAAATAGGATTACCCCTGCGAACAACAAGTTCACCTATTCTAGGGGATGTACGGACAAATGACTAGTATACTCGCACATGGAATTTCCTATTCTAGGGAACAAGCGAATGTAGGGTTTCCTAACTAAGAAACCCACCAGTGAATTCACTCCTAATGAGAGCAAGTTCGCAAGGATGACAAAACTGAATTGGGACATGGAATAACGCCTTTCAAGGCAAGATCGCCTATTGACAATGCAAGTTCGGCCCTTTAAGAAGAAGAATTTCCATTGAGGGTAGGGACAGACTATGGAAAAAGACATAAAACATGGAAAACAAGAAGCAATGGGTTGGATTGACTCAGATTGACAAAAAGCACTGGTATATCACAAGAAGACACTCTAGATAGCACAAGCCTAAAATTAGTAATAAGGGTTTGCTAGCTCATTGTAGGCCCACCACCTTGAGAGGAAACCCCAAGGTTAATAATATGTGATGCTGGGGTGGTTCTCTGGATCACCCTTTCTCGTGAAGGTGGATAGCTAGAGATTTAGTGGCACAAGGTCATCAACAGATGCCATAGGATCACCTTCACTATCTCACTCAGGAACTATCATAGTTCACCATGAGGATTTCTATCTTAACCCAAGGGACTATGTTTAGTTCCACATCCCCTGCACCACACCAAGCCGCAGTTGAACACAAATCTCTATCTAGGCTGAATAGGCTATCTCATGAGTCCTTGATACACCAGGAGGGTTCATGAGGAACAAATGTGAACACCAACCCATCACAAGCATGGATGGGGAGCCCCAATGAGGTACTAGAAACTCAAACCAACCCTACATGTCTTATGTAGGTATCACTCTAGCTTTGACACTTCACTAGACATGGCATGATTGGGTTGGAGTACAACTTTAGCTCTCCCCCCTTAACATACCTTGATGGTAACACATGGTCAAGATCATCCCCTGAGTGATGAAATCCTAGGCAGGTCTCATTAAGGGAATGAAATAATAGATGTTTTTTTTGGTCCCAAGGCTTGCACATAGTGTAAGGGGAAATTGTAGCATACTAGTACTCCCTGGGTAGACTGGACTAGACTGGAATGAGTTGCGATTTATTGTCAACTAGGATAACCATATGATGGAAGGGGAGTGCATACATCAACAACCTGCTCCCAAACATGGCAAAAAAATTAATTGACCCTTTAATTAAATCTACGTTTGCCTAAATTAGTATGAAAAAGACAATAAACAGAGCTAATCCAGGGGTCTTTGACCACTCCTCTTGCAACACACGTGTTAGTAGTTTCCACCACCAATCTTTGTCAAAACATGGGGAAATCTACACAAATCATTAGTGAAATCCCACAATCATAGAAAAACAAGTGAGCAGATTAGTACCGAAATCCAAAATCAATTGAAGGCATAAATTGAGAAATTGAAGATTCTAGATTACCTCAAATTTTCCTCTATGTAGATCAAGTTCACCTTTATCTATGATGCAAGATTTCCTGTCATATAAAGAGGCAAGATCATGTCTTCCTATTGGATGGAGAGGTGTATACACTTATGCCTCTATACCTCAAGTAGATTCACCTTTCCTTCAACAGGTCTTCCTATTCAAGTTGTCTCAAGTATATTCGCCTTTGAAATAGTTGTCTAGGATTAGTGGATGTAGGATCACCCTTTCTCCAAAAGGGCGGGAGCGAGTTCACCTATGTCTACTACAAGTATGCCTTTGTGTCAAGCGAATTCACCTGTCGGGGGCAGATTCACCCTTATGTGTGAAACCTAAACCTATAAATTTTAAACAACAAACAAACACGAAAGAGACTTGTGATGTGGGTCCCACCAGGTGTGTCAGAAATGTGTATAGTGAAATTCCTATTCTAAGATGAAAAACAAGATAAAATTCAAAAAGGAAAACACTAGAAAACACTCAATGATAAGCCTAAGTTAAATTCAAACAAAATACAAAGAAATGATACCCTTGCTTGCATTGATGAGTTGGTTGGCCCTTTTTTTATGCTTGATTGTCTGCTCCTTTATTGGAAAAATGGCATGCAAATGTGCTCAAAATGAATTTAATGGGATGGAGATTGCAAATATGGATATGGATAGTTAGATAGATGCAATATGGTGGCTCTAATGGCTGCAACAATGGTTGATAGTATGAGAGTGCTAAAGTTGTCTTGAAAGCTATAATGCTTGATGGATATTAAAATGAGGGCCATCCCATGACCTTTAGGGGAAGTTCCTCTAAACCAATGGATGGTTGAGATGCATCCAAGGTCGAGGAGATCAAGGGCTAGGGTGAGTTGAGAACTCACAAGCCATCTCATGTTGACATGTGTCAGATGAGGTGGACAAGAGGAGATGAAGTGGATATGATGTGGAAAAGGCAAGTCTTGTCTCATCTACCCATATCATGGGATGATGTGACAATAATTTTTTTTTGAATTCTTATAAAATATCCCTTGGTTTGGAGATTTGACCTTGGGATTGGAAGCATAATTTTAAATTAGTCCTTTATTTCTCCAAGGGTGTTGGAGAAATAAAGTGGAATTAAAAAATTCCACATAGGATGCATGGGGGAAATAAAAGGAATTTTAAATTCCTTAGAAGGTGGAGATGACTTCTCCAAATGAAGAAAGCATTTATGAAGGTTGACTATGCCATTAGGTGAGGTTAGGGAATAATCCATTGTTAAGGTTGTGCAAATGTGGAATTAGGCAAGCTAATGAAGGATTAGAGGCAAGTGGGAGATTATGGAGGATGTAACCCAAATGATGATTAGGGATGTGCACACCCTAATCACAGATTAATTAGATTAATCTGGATTAAAGAGGATTATGGAGGATGTTGACATGAGGAGAGAGAAAAATATGAATTAAAAAATGATTTAATTCATTTGGGCTAATGACTAAATTAAATAAATTGGTCTATTTATTTAATTTAGAGATGGATAGGGAAAGGTATTTAATTGATTAATGAAATACCTTAGGAGACATTAGGCTAAGATGAAATATTAATCAAATAATAAATTATTTAATTAATGTGGCTAGAGGAATGTGAGGGTGAATTTGACCATATGGGGGTGGTCAAATTCAGGTGTCTACAATATCCAATACAAAATATGTACAAAAATTCCATATAGGCATACAACAAAGGGCTCTAAAATCAAAATTCATTGCTATCCATGCTCTCAAAACAAATTCTTTCCCTTTGTTGATCGAAAAGATGGTGATAAGTATGTCACTCATTTACTCTGAGGTCGAGGAGTGATCCTACTACTCCTCCTAAGGTTTAGTTCCCGATCAAGCCTTATCTATTACAATAACAAGTAAATACATTAATATATAGAAATTATAGTGTAGAAAATGATATATTTAACAAAATAGTCACTTACCACCTCTAGACGATCACTCTCCTTGAGGGAAATATTTGTATTCCCATGTTGTGGCATGTTGAAGCCCTATAAAAACCATCCAAAGATAAATTAAACTACGAATCAATAATGGTTTTATTTTTCACTAACTAATAGCTATAACAATGAATGCAAATTGAAATTTAGTAATCTTCCACATACCTTCGTGAGAGGAATTGAGGAGTCTATAGTAGATGAAACACCAAACTTCATTTCCCTATGAACATTTGGAGGTGTATCCACTTCCAACATCTAAAAATAAAACAAAAGGTTATTTAATCTCGAAAACTATAATAGTGATGCACATTATGGCTTATAATGTATGAGATAATGAACAAAATTTTGAGTACTTATTAAACTATATATTTTTGACTATCATGCTTACTATCTTCCCTATCCATAACTTGTTTGAAAGTACCTATTTTAGACTTTTATTCATAGCAACAAGGTGGTGAACCATTTGATATAATGCTTCGGTAGACATGTTCAAAAACTATGGTAGCATAGAGAAGACAGTGAACTATTTGTAAAAATATCTCAAAGAAATGTTGTCTCATGGTGATGGAATTCCATTACAAACAAATGTGTCATGGCATTCCATCACCATGAGACCGCATTTCTTTGAGGAATTTTTTCAAATAGTTCATTTCCTTCTCTATGGTATTATGTTGGGATGGGGTGGATGATATAGTGTGGTCTTGGTTATGAGATGGAGGGCGATCATGACATGAAGAGGGATGGGTGGGGATATGAACAAGTGGAATAAGAGGTATAGTTTGTTGGAAAGAACCTATTTTAGGCTTTTAGCCATAGAATCAAGGAAGTGAGTAGTTTGATAAAATGATTTGGTAGAAATGTATGGAAAATGTGGTAGCATAGAAAAGGTAGTGAGCTATTTGAAAAAATGCCTCAAAGAAATGTGGTCTCATGGTGATGCAATGGCATTCCATCATCATGAGACCGTATTTTTTTGAGGCATTTTTTCAAACTACTCACTATCTTGTCTATGCTATTGCTTACTATTATGCTTTGATATTATTTTTCCAAGCATCCATAGTTTGTTGGAAAGCACCTTTTTTAGGCTTTTAGCCATAGCAGCAAGGAAGTTCAAGTAGTTTGATAAAATGCTTTGGTAGACATGTATGAAAAATGTGCTAGCATAGAAAAGGTGGTAAGTTATTTGAAAAAATACCTCAAAGAAATGTTGTCTCATGGTGATAGAATGGCATTCCATCACCATGAGACCACATTTATTCAAGGAATTTTTTCAATCTACTCATTGCCTTGTCTATGTCATTGCTTAATATTATGCTTTGATAGATTTTTTTCCAAGCATCCATAGTTTGTTGGAAAGCATATAATTTAGGCTTTTAGCCATAGCAGCAAGGACATGAATAGATTGATTAAATGATTTGGTAGACATGTATGGAAAATGTGGTAGCATAGAAAAGGTAGTGAGTTGTTTGAAAAAATTCCTCAAGGAAATGTGGTCTCATGGTGATGGAATGCCATTCCATCACCATGAGACCACATTTCCTTGAGGCATTTTTTCAAACAACTCACTACCTTTTCTATGCTATTTCTTATTATTATGCTTTGATAGATTTTTTCCTAGCATCCATAGTTTTTTGTAAAGCACCTTTTTTAGGCTTTTAGCCATAGCAGCAAGGAAATGAGTTGTTTGATAAAATGCTTTGGTAGAAATGTATGGAAAATGTGGTAGCATAGAAAAGGAAATGAACTATTTGAAAAAATTCCTCTAAGAAATGTGGTCTCATGGTGATGGAATGGCATTCCATCACCATGAGACCGCATTTATTCAAGGCATTTTTTCAAACTACTCACTGTGTTTTCTATGCTATTTCTTATTATTATTCTTTGATATATTTTTTTCCAAGAACCCATAGTTTGTTGGAAAGAACCTTTTTTTAGGCTTTTAGCAATATCAACAAGGAATTGAATTGTTTGATAAAATTATTTGGTGGACATGTATGGAAATGTGGTAGCATAGAAAATGCAATGAGATATTTTAAAAAATTCCTCAAATAAATTGGGCCTCATGGTGATGGACATCACCATGAGATCACATTTCTCTGAGGAATTTTTTCAAACAACTCGTTGCCTTGTATATGCTATTGCTTACTATTATTATTTCATAAATTTCTTCCAAGCATCCATAACATAGACAAGGAAATGAAATTTTTGAAAAGATGTCTCAATAAAAAGTAGTCTCATGGAATGCCATGACAAGCAATTGCAATTGGCAACTACTCCTAGTTATTACTTATGCTATGTGAAGTAACTACATCATTGCTCATGTTGAATTTCTAAAAAACTATATTGTAGTTGAAAAATTTTCATCTATCAACATTTAGTTATTAATTATGGAATGTGAAGTAATTCTTTGAGTTTGAAAGATGTGCGATGCGATGTAATCAATGATATGAATATAAACTACACAAATCTATTAAGTACAATTCATTAATTAAACTCTTTATTCTATTACCTACATGTAGGTTTGTCTAACTCCACTGGAACTAGGAGGTGTTCCTAAAAAACCTCCAATATTAGCCTATTCAACATCCAAAATTAGATATTAGAATACAATTCATATAATGATTCTATTAACATGTAATAAATATATAACTATTTACCAGTTACATACCTCAATAGTAGATGTAGTGGAGTAATAAGAAGGTGTAGGGACGATGTATCCAGTATCAACACTATGACCCTAAAATTTTATTAAAATTATAAAACTAAATTAGTTAATCTTGCATTTCAAAAATGAAATTTAATAAATTAAATTCAATGAGCATGCTAACATTTACTTGAGTATTGTTGCATGGTGGGTAATCAAAAACCATGTACCACCTATCCCAAAAAAATTTCCTAATCCCTTGGTGGTGGTACCATTGGATAGGAAACCTCTTCACATTGAGGTCAATATTTTGATTTGTGCGTGGGTCAGTGAATAATGAGCACAAATCATATTTTGTAAGTTTTTCATCTATTACTTCTTTATATGATACTTTATATGCATAAAAATTCTTAGCCGCCTACCTCCTATCTTGCCAACCACTTAATTTTTTCTTGATTGCATCTAAATTTTTTATCATTTCTTTATGTCAATTTTCAAGAGTTCTTCTTTCCATGTTTGAACCTAAAGGACCATTCAACCTCGTGATTAACTCCTCAATATGTTTTTTATTGTTTTCAATTACCCCCATTAAATTATGTTGAGTGCCAGGAGGATGTTAAGGGATAGGTGGAGGAGATTGTTGTTTTGGTTGTTGAGGATTTTGTTCATGTTGTTATTGCTCTGGTTGTTGAAGATTTTTAGGAGGTTTTCAGGATCATTATCATTTCCTACAAATTAAACAAATGAATATCGAAAACAAACTAAAACTAACAAATTCACAATAGAAACAAAGAATCCTTACTTCTTCAACTTCCCCATCGATGTTGTGGCATCTTGGTGATGAACTTGCAAAAAATAAATGATGAAAATGCAAGAAAATATCCCTCCAAAATGCAAGTGCACAAGAAGAGGGGTTTCTAGTTGTGGGCTGCTAAAAAAATAGTGAGAGGAAAAATGAATCCAATTTGCTTTTTTTGTTTTAATAACCTATAACATGTTCGCGTTATAATGCGAGTGCATAATAGGATCAATGTGGTTGATCATTAGGCTTAGTCACTCCAAGCCATAATGTGAGTGCATTATAACACAGTCGCATTATAGCCTATTAAAAAAAATTAAAAAATTTGGCCACAATTTGACCCCCATCTTTTTGCACCTGCCCAGATATCAATATGCAAAATCACAAAGCATTTTTCCAATTTTAATCACCAATTGAAGTGTTTCTATTAAATCCTTGTCTTAATTTGGTCAATAAAATGAAATCATGCGTTTTGTCAACATATTAAAAATGTCGGTCAAAAAGACAAGCATTTTCTTCTAGAGCATCAAAAAGAGGCATTGGTTCTAATCTAGAATGCTTTGTAAATTCTTTTTAAAGCACCAATTTAAAGTCTTGTTCTAGAATATAAATATTTTGAACGTTCCTTTTAGAGTAATAAACTAAAATCTTATCCTAATCCAAAAAAAAATTTGAGCATTCTTTTTAGAGCACCAAATTGAAAATGTGCAAGTTTTTGGATTCATTTTATGCACCAAATCAAAAATTTCCTAAATTAGGAAAGCATCTAAAATGTTCCTTTTAAAGCACCAATTTGAATTTTTTTTCTCTAATCTAATTTTTTTTTGAATGTTCATTTTAGAGCACCAAATTGAAATTTTTTAAGTTGTTGGATTCATTTTTATGTACCAAATTTAAAATTTTCTTGGCTATGAAAGCTTCTAAGAAAATTTAAAACTTGGATAGATTGCATTCCCTGTAATAAACTTGTTAGTTTGTTCTTGGGTAAAAATTCACGTCATGCTCCTCTGAATCTTGCATAAAGAATGTTAGCACCTATCAAACATTCAAATCAAACAACCATTAGCATTACAAATCAAAAAATAACTTTTCAAGATTTTAGATTAAAAAATTCAAAAGAGAAAAGGTGAAATTTTTAAGCAAAAGTAGCCTCCTTTAGTGCACTCATAGACCTTTTTTTGGAAGCAAAAGTTCTTCAAAAAGTCAAGTTGGCCCTGTTATGTGCAAAAGCAGTTTATATTTTTAGAAGTGGTCCTATTAATGAATCAAAAGCAAACAAAAAAGGAAGAAGGGGCCAAGAAAATGCTGACTGCGGTAGGAACAAGAAATCCACCACATGAATTTTTTTTAGCTTTTGCATGAATTTTTTTCAATTGTGTTTACAAAACCCGCAACTTCAAAATTCACTCATGAAATAGTTAGTGCTAAGGACTGTGTCACACCTGGCATGCTAGAATGTGTAAGGGGGAAATTGAGGGATGCAATAAGATCAAAATGAATGAATGGAAACTAATCTAATTCAAACACAAATATGATTCATACCCATTACTCATGAAATGAAACTACAAAGAACAAATTCAAATGATGCAATAAAAAGAGAAAAACATAGAATGAATTCACAAAATGTAGCGTTACCATCCCATGTCAAAGTGTATTCACAAAGATGTATTTTTTGTTGTATCAATGTGAAGCCTTCATTTTTGCGTTGCAAAAGTTTCAAAGTGTGATGTTGTTGATCAAAGATATGTGTTAAAGTTCTCAAGAAATTATTTATGGTTTCATCATTACTTCGTTGTGTAAAATATGTTGATTCTCCAATCATTTTTGAGAAGACATGAGGTTGTTATATATAATTTATGTTTTGAAATGAATGCTTGAGACCACGTAGTAGAATATCTTGATCAATGTTTCAAAATTGTTGAGAGGATTTAGATGGGAATAATCAGTGTATTTTGATTATGTAATCGATGTGATTGAAGAAATCATTTTGAGTGTTTAGTGGGATTGAGGAAATATATTGAATAATCTATGGTATTGTGGAAATCATGTTGATCCTTCAGTGGGATTGAAGAATAGATGAATCAATCATGAATAAATGGATCAGTTAGCCAATCATATCAAGCAATCGGGGGATTGTAATTTTCTCAATTATAAAAGTGGGTGCGGATAATTAATTAACTAATCTTTTTAAGTTGAACATGCATATCATGTTTGAATTTTGCAAAGAAAGTTGTATTTGTTTGATTTGAACTTTTTGATGATGTTTTTAATAATTTATTCAATTATTCATGTTTAGGGGAAATTTATTTAATTAAACTATTATGTTTTAATAATTTAGTTTATTTAGGGGAATAAAGTGAATTAGAAACATAATTAAATAATTGATGTTATTTAATTAATCCAGAGGAATAAAGATAGATTAGGACTTGTAGACACTTAGAAATGTCTCGATGGATCACATTGGCTAACTAACATCATTTCCTCCTATAATTCCTCTTTTGCTTAATTGATTAAATTAGCCTAACTATTTAATTAATTTCATCATTTGCATCTATTAACCTAATTAACTTAATTAGGTTAATTCACCCCCTTCCACGCTAACATTTTATCTCATTAAATTAAATAAATCAAACTATTTAATTTAAATCCCTAAATCTTCTTATTTAAATAAATTGTTGGCATATGGCTTTGGGAGATTGTTTATGGCTTTTAGTGTTGTCATTGATGGAAACTAGAGTCATTAGTGTGGTCCGCAGTTTAGAAGTAGCTCATACTAGCAAGCAAAGTAGAAAATAGAATACTATCGGTAGAAAACATGAAGAACAAGGTATCTGGTTGGTTAGTTAGTCTATATACTCCACCAGATCATTTTTTTATGTTGTGGATCCCCAGGGAAGCTTGTTAAGAATGTATGTTACCTTATCAGTAAGTTTTATAATGTTGCATTAATTTGTGTACGTGCTTCAAGAGCCGGTAGAATTATTTATTGTTTATTTTCTCATTATGGATGACCTGGTGTATATAGTGTGTCGCGGATGTATAAGGAGTAGTTGTTTTAATATTTCTTATGTTAAGAATTTTGATTTGGGTCCCAACTGTAGTCTATTTGACTTGTGTGGGTGCACATTAATTTTAATTGGTGATTTGAGTTGACTGTTAGAGAATATTTCATGTTTTGTTGAAGCTGACTTAAGTGATTAAAACATTTGCTAGCGGATATATATATGAGATTAGTAATTCTTTTTTTGGGTGTACATGATGTTGTAAGAAGGTGTGTGTGCAAAAAAATTTAGAGTAGTTGTATGAGCCTACATTAGAAGATCTGTTGAGCGAAGTTTTGCTTGTGCAGTAGAAGGGTTATTGTAGTAGAGCAGAGCAAAAGTGTGAATTGGATAGAAGTTCCATAATTTGTTTTATGTGCTTCACCAGAACTAAATCCAAACATTTTTAGATGTTATCTTCTTAGTTCATTTTTTTGTAATCACAAACATTTATTAAGGCAATGAGCCTTTCTTATTTTGAGCAGTGAGCTCTAGGTAGTGTGCTTGAATGCAAATGCATTCCCTTTTGTTCATACTTTTAACAGAGTTTAAATTGTGGATTAATCTCCACTATGGTTTTTCCCCTAACAAGGTTTCCACATAAAAATATTAGTGTTATGGTGTCTTGATCATCTTGTTTATGTGCTTGCATCTTTATTTTTTTTATGTGTTGAAAATAATTTAAGACCTGAATTGAAACTCAAAATTATTGAACAATGATTCACCCCCCTCTTAGTGTTCCCTGAGTCCAAAAATTGATATCAGAGTAGGTTCCTCTTTATAATTTTAACAACTTGAGGTGGATCTTGGATTACAATGGACTCTAGTGGTCTTCAACAATAGCTTATGTTGGCTCTTGATGATTTTGATCAGTCTAAAGCAGATGTCATGGAACTAAGAGAAAATCTTGTGGATGTTGAGAAATTCATTCAATCACTAAAGGATAAAATAAATGAGTGAAGAGAAAAGAGGAAGGAACTCTATGATCAACTAAAGCAGAAAGAAAACAAAAACATGGAAGATGTTCACTTGAATCAAACTCTAAAAGAGATAACTAAAGAATGTGAAAAACTTGTTAGAAATAATGATACTTTAAAGCTTGAGATGGAATTTGTGGAAATGAAGCTAACTAAAGAGATTGAAGAAAGAAAGAAGAATGAAGAGATTATAGGTCAGTCCTTCAAACAAAAAATTGAAGAATGTAGCAGAGTTAATAGTGGATTCATTTAGCTAGAGATTGAATTGCAACAATCTAGAAATAATGAACAAGAGCTTGAGAGACAGATATTTATTCTCAGAGATGAGCTTGCTACTGTAAATGAGTTTAAGGAGAAGTTCAGGATTAGTTCTACTAAGCTTGATGAGATGAATAAAGGACAAAAGGATGCAAATGATAAGTGAGGGCTTGGCTATGTGAAAGATGAGAGCTCCAGATCTAAACAAAAGGACTCTAAAAAGAAAAATTAGAAGAAAAAAGGTAGAAGATATCTAGTAACGCAACCCAATGCTAAAAATTTTAATGGTTACTACTTTTTTGTAATAAATTTGGAAATATGGCTTCTCAGTGTAGAAGATAAATTCTAGTAGTCCATCATTTTCTAGTCAATTTTTTAATTGAAAATAGTTTGGTCATAAGTCATTAGAATGTAGAAGTATGTCTATCAATATAAGAAACATTAAATGCTACACCTGTGGAAGACTTGGGCATGTTGCTAATCAATACATATCAAAGGCAAACCGTTGGAATGAATGGCTCAAACAAAGAAATATGATATGCTACTATAGACATGGAAAATGTACTGACACACTTAATCTCAATTCACTAACACCATTTCATCCTGAATCACCTTCTTAGCTTATCATCACTCTTTGTCCCTTAATTAAATAAATAATAATTTATTTGATTAAGTCATTCTCTCTTTTTAATTAAATCAATCAATCTAATCTAATTATCCTATGTCTCTATTTAATTAAATAACTCATTTTATTTGATTAAATCTCTAAAGCCATTCCATTAAATTAAATAAATTAAATCTTTGTTTAATTTAATCTAACATCATCCCCTTTAATTAAATAAATCAAATTCTTTATTTAATTAAATATAAATCGCATTCTCATCTTTGGATTTAAATCAACCCATAAATCTAAATCAAATGGTCACATCATCTAATCCCTCATTAAATTAATTATGTAAGGAAAGCTATATGCGGAAGCAACTCTCCTAATGTCAAAACCTCAGGGAAGAATGCGGAGATACCTTTTTAATTTTTCAATTATAGTTCAATGAAGATGCACTTGAAAGAGATAACAAAAACAAAGTATTTGAAAAACACATATGAGCACCAGATTTACGTGGGAACACCCTTACAGGAGAAAAACGCACCACACCAAGAGAAGTCACTTTGTATTACAGTAAAAAAAATTACATATAGAGTTCTGAATTATCTTTCTGATGTCAAATTACAATAGCTTTCATAATGATCAAACTTGTACAGGAACCTTCAAGTTACAATCTTTACAGAATAGAAATCACTCTGATACAATCACATGGAAATCCGTCGATTCATCCAACCATACACAATCTGCAATCACAGAGTATAACCATGTCGCCCCTGTCTGTCAACCTTCCTCTCAGTAATGGCTGCAACAATCCAACTGCTAGCGGTTCCCATTCGGCTCCTCTAATTGGTCCAACATAAGCCACATAAATGGTCATCGCTCGGTCAAAGGAGTTCACATTGTATCAAAATATCGGTGAGACACTAATTGTGTCTCCCTGATGCCACAAGACTCAAACATCGATGTCACCAAGAGTTATTTCCATCAGCAAGAGGTTCCACCAATCTTAAAACTTGTATCAACCTCAATTTTCCTTTTGGAAAGACTATTGCTCTTTGGTGAGACCACATATCAATATCCTAAGTCACACCGAAGAGTTATTATGTCAGTGGGACATACCGCTTTCTCCAGGACCTCACACCAAGTCTTCAAGTTAATTTGAGTGCATCCACCAGTCGGCGAGACTCATCAATTTTGCCAGGACTTCACACCGAGGTCCTAAGTCATACCAAAACATTAGCATTTCCATCGGCACCCATCTATCGCTAAGACATTCAATTATCACCAAGAGGTTTCATCGAGATCTTTATGTTATATCGAGAACCGAATGGTAGACAAGACTTACCACTCTCGCTGAGAGTTCTTACCGAAATCTCCAAGTTACCCCAATACCATCATTCACCAAGAGTTATACCAAAGACCCCTCATCATCGACAAGACTCTCCATCGATTGCTGAGACTTCATACCGAAGTCATAGTGTCACCGCAAAGACTCCAAGATTTTCCCCATCGGCGAGACCTTTCTTCATCGCTGAGACTTCTTCCTAAGTGTTCAAGTCACCCCGAAGCCCTTGGTCACTATGAGTCTCCCTGACGCCCGATATGAATGGCCTATCAGCCAAAGATCTCCATGCGGCAAGAGGTCACACTGAACACAACATGTCATAGCGATAGGATCATTCGGTGAGACAGAAGCAAGGTCATAGCGACCTGAACTGTTCAACATGATTCAAGCTACTAGTGACACAAAAGATGTCACACCAACTTGGCCCTTTCAGAGGTTTTATCCTGTGGGATTGAGGCACATATTTCCAACAATCTCCCACTTGATGAAGATCACATAGGCACCTCCAGAGCACAACAAAACTTATTGAAAATCATGGATACTAAGGCCCATTGAACTGGCACACCACCTGAACTTGTCTATGCTCATTGCCTTCATCAATGCATCTGCAACATTCTCCAAAGTATCAACCTTTTCCAAACTAAACTTTCCATCCTCCACCATATCTTGTACAAAGTGGTACTGTACATCTATATGTTTTGTCTTGGCATGGAAAGTAGGATTCTTTGCTAGAAAAATTGCACTCTGACTATCACAAAAAATAGTTATTTTCCTTGCATCAAAACCAATGTTAGAACATAAATGTTTTACCAGACTACTTCTTTACAAGCATGTGTAGCTGCCATGTATTCAACCTCTATAGTGGACAAAGTGACTATAGCTTGTCGTTTACTCATCCAACTCACTACACCACCATTCATCATGAAAATGTATCCACTGGTAGACCTCCTACTATCAATGTCCCTTGCCCAATCAGAATCCACATAGCCTCAAATATTGAGAGTCCTTTGTGATTCAACCAAGTTCCGATGGTAACACAGCAAAATCTGAAGTGCCCTTCAAATATCTGAAAACTCTTTTCACAACATCCCAGTGTGTCCTTCCAGGATTAGCCATAAACTGACTAAGAACTCCCACTGCTTGGGTAATGTCTGGCCTTGTACAGACCATTGCATACATAAGACTACCAACTACACTAGCATAGGGTACACTGGTCATGTCCTCCATCTTAGTAGGATAGTTTGACGCCTTCAATAGATAGTTTCATTCCCAAGACCGGAACAACTAGTTGCTTTCTGTACACCATGTAAAAACCCCTAGAATAGCTCCCTTGATTATACTTACTCGACCGAGCCAAAGTTTTCTACTATTCCTATCCCCATACCCCATCCCCATAATATACCTTAAGGCACCAAGATCTTCATTTCAACCTATGTGACAACTACAGACTTAAGATCAGAATAACTTACTATTGCCTGCGAACATATCATCAACATAGAGAGCAATAATAAGAATTTGATCATTTTCAGCTTTATAATAGACACAATGATCAGATTTTGATCTTACAAATCCCAAAGACAATACAAAAGTATCAAATTTCTGGTACCACATTCTAGATGATTGTTTTAACCCATACAGAGACTTCTTTAACTTGCAAACTAGTTTCTCTTTACCTTTTTCAACAAAGTGCTCAGGATGGGACATGTAAATCTCTTCTTCAAGATCACCATGAATAAATGATGTCTTCACATCCATTTGTTTGACCTCTAAGTCATACACTACTACAAGTGACTAAAGAAATCTCATAGATGTCAGCTTAGCTACAGGAGAAAATTTTTCCCCATAATCAATTCCCTCTACTTGGGAATAACCCTTTGCAACCAACCTCACCTTATATTTTTCCATACTACCATCCAGACCAATCTTCTTTCTAAATACCCATATGCAACCAACAACTTTTTTTCCTTTAGGCAAGGGCACCAAACTCCAAGTTTCATTCTTTTCTAA
>VDFB02095687.1:0-17756 GCA_007258455.2 Sequoia sempervirens | reverse complement strand
ATTACATTTGATGAATTGAAAATTTGCCAGTCTTTGTCAGAGAACAGAAGCTTTAGGGTTTCGAGTTCGTATTCGTTGGAGAACGAGCCATCTTCATCGAAGCAGTTCAGAGGATGTGAAATAACATCTGATTTATTGCAACTGAGAGATTTCTTCATTCAGAGGAAGTCATAGAACGTCATTGAGCATTCATTATACAGAGGATTTTGCTGAGGATTCATTCAGAAGACATCAAATCATAAAGGCGCCTATCTTTACTGAGTTTCTGGAGCTTCAGAGGAAAGGCTGTACACTTTAGAATTAATTACTGCTGCAACCGTACCACTGCTGACAGCCGTACATCTTCAAGTTACCAGTTGATTAAAATCTCAGAGGTCTTGGTTAGGGTTTTCACTCAGAGGATATACCTTCATTTACTTGGGCGCCTAATTTTGTTATGCTGGAGTCTGTAAGAAAGGGGCCGTACAAGTTATTTGCTGCTGTCTTCTCAGGCCGTACTGCTTGTACCAGGCCGTACCAGCAGTTAAAAGGACGTACCTTCAAGAATATGGAAAATACCTGACATCTTCTCAGTCTACTACCCTTAGCAAGTGCGCCTATGCTTTTGGCATTGATCTGGACCAGTCAACAGGAAGAAAGAGAGACATACGTTGCTGCTGTATACAATTTACTTGCTGACAGGCCGTACTAATCAATATTCTGGCCGTACCATCTAGAAAGGGCTGTTCTTTGTTTCTGGAGAAAACGCCTACCTTGAAGATCACTTCTTATCATATCTGGAGGCGCATGGGTTGGAGATCTTATTCAGAGCACCAGACAGAAGGAGGGAGTCACTCATTAATGCAGCCGTACATTTCTGTACTTCTGTAGCAGCAAATACCAGGTTCCAAAAATATTGAAAATTCTTATTTTATTCATTGCATGTTTCTGGGTATCATTGTAATCAGTAGAGAAGTTTGAATAAAGGATACTGGCATCGATATTCTTTCATTTCCAGAGCTATTTGATTTTTATTGAATTTATTATCAATTTATTTGCAAAATTGTACTATTGCATTTAATGCTTAAAACCCTAGAAACGGTCAAAAAACCTAAAACGTCAGAAAAACATCAGACAAACAGTCCGAGACAGAAATAGGGGAAACAAGGGGTTTCTACAACAACTGGTTGGATTAGTACTACTAATGCTCAACCTTACAATTATGAATTCTGCAAATTGCCAGTATTACAATGATTGCAAACAATTCTAATATGTAAAGAGGAATTCTCTCAATGTTTCAACACTCAAATTCTGGAAACTGAAGGCTAAAAGTGAACTTAAAACAATCGGATTATAAAAACCAGCAAACTGAAAGTGTAAACCAGCAACTATGAAACCAATAAAATGTTCATAACTCATTGAATATACCTCCGAATTGAGTGATGTCTTTTGCAGAAGCCTTCTAGGAGGTAGGCGCCCAAAATCAGATCACAAAACAGCATCAAAACTCAATATATAATTATTGCACGAATCCCAAGGCACTCAAGAATACTACGACCCTCCTTGAGGGGCGATTTTGACATATAAAATCAGCAACTCAAAACTAAAATCTGCAAACTTGTGGAAGGGGTCGCCCAAGGCATAGAATTCATTAGATCAAACACCCATCACCAAATAAAAATCACCATGAGAGCTGCAAGTGAAATCGACTTTCAGCTATGACTGTATCAGCAACTTCAAAACTGGAAATATCATCAAAACTTCAATTATGAGGCTCAATCTGCTAGTCTGAATGAGAAGCAGCGATAGAAACCAATTAGGTGTTGTCTCTCAAACATGAAACTGATTGGAATCTAGGAGGTAAGCATCCCTCGAAGAAATAAACACAATGTCATTTCGACAGCATAACTTTAGCATAAATTCATGGATAACAAATGCTGGAGCCAGGCTTCACTTTTATAGAAAAGGAAAAGATTCTTCGAATTCCCTTCAAGGCACGCCAAAAGACACCAAAGACTTTTCAAATTTCCAAAAATCATTTAATTCCACAAGGGTGGCGTCCCACTTCAAAGCAACATTAAAACTTTATTTAAAAATATTTAACTCCTTCATGAAGGCATACCCTCAATGACCCACTTTTAAAACAACTTAAAGTGATTTCACTAGGCCAAGGGGTCAACTGGAAAATAGAACACTAATTGTCTTGAATTAAATAAATGCCAACAAATGCTGCATTTTGAAAGCTGCACCAACTACCAACTGCTCCAACAAAAAAAGAACATACTAAAGTGTTGTACCCAAACCAAATTTTTTGCTTCATCAAGGCATTTTGCTTAAAATAGTCTAAAACTTGCTAAAATGATGTCAAATACAATTCTTGGGCAATATCAAGCATGGAGTTTTGTTAATGTTTTGTCAGTCAAAGGCAGTATCCATTGATCAGAACCTAAATTAGAGACTCAGAACGAAGCATTTCACAGTGGAGGAGCGTTTCATGACGATAATTATACCTTTGTATGGACATTTCAATGACTAAGACGAAGATTCTAGTGGTTAATTCTTGAAGATTTCTCAAGGAAAAGCAAAGTTGCGCCCCTGTAGCCCAGGGGCGCCCTTCTTTTTGAAGGCCTAGATTTTTTGGCACATGCTCATGAATACAGTCAATCTCTTCAGAATTAGTCTGCCTATCCGATGAGCTATTCTGCGAGGCTATCCGAGACTCATAACTCTGGTAACTAGCGGCAGAAGTTGAAGATTCTAGAAGTTGCAGTTTGCAGAAGCTTGTCTTTTTCCAGCTTTTGCGCCCCTGTAGCTTAAGGGCGCAACTCTTTAAAGGGGGTTAGATCTTGGTATTCCTGATGGTTGATGCAGTCAATCTCTTCACAACTAGTCTGCCTGTCCGACGAGCTATCGAATGCAGTCATCTGAGTCCCAGAGCTCCAGCAGTCGACGTCAGAAGATGAGCTTATGGAGAGACTTCACATCACAGAGCTTCCTCAAATGGTGTAATTGCGCCCCTGTAGCTCAGGGGCGCCCTTCAAATTGACCCTTGAGATGGTTGAAATTGCTGATGAGGTCTTCCTGACATCCGTGCTAATCTAGTCCGGCTTCGCGATGCACCAACTTGCCTGTTAATCCGACATTCTGAAAGATCGTGGCAGAGATTCTACTGGGCACGTAATTTAACGGGCGGAGAAGCATATAAATTTCATTGTATTTCTGTAGGCCAGGGGCGCCTAGCCTTTAGGCCTGTCAGATGAGGTTATTGACGTTCGAAGTCTTCACGGGACTTGTGCGTAATTACTCCAGCTATCCAACGAGCCCAGCCCTCAGCCTTCGGGATTTGGCAAACGCTCGTACATGCGAGGTCTTTGGTGAAAATACTGTAAAACAAAGACAGCTCAGAAAATGGCCGAGTCTGGTCGTCTATTCCATCTTGGGAAAGGCGCCATCCTATTTGAGGTCTTAGAAGCAGTTTTCTTGCTTCGTCCCCTCTAGAGACATCTCTCGTAGGTCCTTTTGGCTACACGTAGAAACAGACAATGCTCGAATCAGGTCACCCCAACTCCAGATATTAGAGGTCAAAGTAGGGCATTTGGTTGAGAGTTGCACTTTCGTCAAAATGGTGTTTGTGCCTTTTCAAGACACGGGCGCTTTTACTTTAGGGGTCCTTAATGCATTTTTCAGATGCCTTGCGTATATTCATTGGATGCGGAATACCTCTAGTATTCATTGGATGCGGAATACCTGTTCAGTCCTAGCATCATCTGGTCACCCGGAAATCAGTGTCGAAAATGGCCAGTTGTAACTTTGTAGTCAGCTACAAAGTAGGAAGTTAATAAAAAACGTGATATCTTGAGCAAATGGACGCCTATGAGGTCAAATGAGGACTTTTTGAAATCAGTAAAGTTCGCCGGACAAAGTCAAATGCTTTACAGGGTTTATCAACTAAATTAAAATAATATTAAATTTTCAAATTGCATGCCAGCATGAAAGGTGGCAATTTTGTCCAATAAACTATTTTTGGCGCCCCTTTATGTTGTAAGATGAAATTCGCATGTGGTTGGCAACTGAATATTATTTTATTATTTTTATTCCAGACTTCGACTCAGTGTCAGTGTAACTGGAGGGGGGTCCAATCAGAATCATTCTATTTCAGTCGAGGTTTTAAATCTTGCAGTCAACAATATGGTGCGAGTTTTCTTTATTTAAACATGGCGCCATCATTTATTATTCACACAGCTTAAGAAATTCGTATTTCTTCAGAGCAGAGGCGAATTTTCACAGGTTGGGCGAATTCATCATCAGTCTCCTAAGGCGATTTCATCAAAGAATTCTTTTTGCAGGTTTTTGTTCACATTCATTAGCAAATTTGAAGAATAAAGGAAAAGACTTTCACATACAGTATATAAAAACGGTTTTTTCCTCTTTTGTTCAAATTTCCTAAAAAATACAATTCTTATGTTTCTAAAGTTGGCGTAATTCTGACAAGTCTAAAACATTCGATCATTTTTGTATAACTTCTAATTGTATGCTTGATTTTTTCGTGAATTTTAACTCTAGAGCATTCGCTCTGGTTTCTTAATTTTCAACCGAAAACTCTTTTGCATGGTCTAGTAGAAGTTAGATTTTCGTGATTTCACGCTCGGGTTGTCTTGTAATCTTTTTTTGACCAAACCCATATCTTCAGATTTTGTCGGAAATAACTCTCAAAGTATTATTTTAGCCTCAATGTTATTTTCTTAGCTTTCTTTCCAGGAAATCTTGTTAGAACATAGTCGAAGTTCATAGTCATCAGCAAGTTTTTCGCACGCGCGATAATTTTAGCTCGAATACGGTGACCAAATCGCCTTACGTACTCTGTCGACAAGCTAGCACCTACCTTCGCCAAGCAGCCGTAGGTAGTCTTAGATCCAGCCAAGATCGTGAGATTTCATTATTCGTAATATTCAGCAACCGTTATTGAGGTCGCCTCCATACTCATTCCGCTATTGTGTTGAGTTCAGATGTCTTATTAAGCATTACAACTTACTACTCGAGATAGTACGAGATGGACTTAATTATTTGCGCCCAAGCCTTTGGACATTGAAAGAAGTTTTGGTATACCTCAGCACCCAAACAGTCTAGTTATTTCTATGGAGCAGTGTGAGCATGCATTCAATGCTGATGTGGACAAGTGCCAGAGTAAAATGGCAGAACGATGGTTAAAGCAAGCGAAGAACAGATTGCCAAACAATGTGGGTCGTGGTGACTACAAGGATGAGTACTCGATTCTAATTACACTCTTGAATCATGTCTCAGGTCAATCACATGCAAACGTTTTCCAGCCTTGGATGTATTACATCATTGGTCACATCATATCTGGGCAGGAGCATTACGACTGGCCATCCTTCATCAGCGATGTTCTCCACAAGCAAATCATCGGTTTCCTAGTTGCCAACGAGTTTCACATGTGTTCTTATCTCGTACTTACTGCTTTATCGTATCGCTTTATGGATTAAACACCGGGCATTCTCGTTCGTGAAGTTCATTTATTATGACTACTGAGTTCACTAAGGCTGAACGTCATTTCAAGCGTGTTCATGAGGCTTTCCTTACTTATACAGTGAGAAATTTGGACCCGGAGTTGCACGTTCGTATCTCGGCAATTGCTAGAGCAGCGATGGATGGTTGGGCGGATTGGTTTATTCAGTTCCCGACATACACCTACATCCGAGTATATGGATTTATAGGAAATCCAGCTATGCTTCCACGTTATCCTTCGGATAAGACAATCTTTATGGAGTTCCTGAGGCAGTTGCATGATGTTCATCATCTTTTACGCCGCAAGCATAGACCAATTGCCAATTTTCCTTTTCAGTTTGGAATGTATTGGTGCAAGACGGCAGTTGATGCCAAAGTTGCAGGACAGGAGCTCGAGAAATATCATCTCAAGTATCTTGTTGAGGCTCGTGCCTATGATCTTTGGGGTCATTACACAACTCGCCTTGCTGGACGCGCATATCATGAGCCTTCTATGGAGGATTATTGGGCAAACTGCGCAGATGACTTTGAGGTTCGCAGACGTAGCTATGGCCGCTTCTCTCTCTCACAGATTTCTGTTTTCTTGTTAGAAGATGTGGGAGGTTTGTCAGATGATGAGGGAGAAGTCCTTCCTCAATTTTTTAGAGAGCAGGTCGATACACAGCCGCTGCCAGCAGTTGATTGGTACGCCAAGGAGTACGCAACAGTAAAGGAGAGGTCAAGTAGAGTTATTTAGAACAGTATACTTTACCTCGACAGCAAGAGGACCAGGAGGGTAAGTGTGCCTAGAGCAGAGCCGCTAGTGGTGAATCCTTCGCTACTTTCCTCGTCAAAACCAAAACAGAAGAAGAGTAACCCTCCTAAGAAAGGTCAAGCGCCCAACAATTCAAAAGGCAAGGCCACATCATTACATGCACGGAGCCCCACAAACGCCTCTATCATAGAGCTGGGTTCGTGAGGCTAGTTCGTGAGTCCCAGCATTCTGAGGTTTAGCCTGCCCTGCCACCCTCGGGCCTCTATAGCCACCCCACCCACATTGAATTGGGATTTTAGACTCCTGGCCTCTCAAAGAGTTCTTCTACAGACCACAACCTCCCACAGTTAGTACTGCACTCTTCCAAAGAGACAATGAGATCACGCTGGATTGAAAATCAATCAGTTGAAGAGGAGGCGCCTATCCTATGTCCTTAATCATTCTGGGGATTTTGATTAGTTTTGTATTTGACAAAATGTACAAGAGAATCAAGAACATGGTCCACGGGAGAGAATACCGAGTATGGAGATCAAAGCGTTTAGATTGCTATACCCATAGGGGAAGAGCTTGGACGAGTTGGAATCTCAGGATTTCGAGGTTATCACAGTCAACCTTGGTCGTAGCACACGCCGGACTCAGGTTGATCTCTTACAGGTTGCTATAGACAGTGCCAGGGATAGAATGTTGAAAGACGGAGAGGATAAGGCAGCCCTCAAGGCTGAAATTAGACAGCTTCGTTAGTACATTTCTAGCCTTGTACATAGGTCAGATGTTATTGCCACACTCCTGCCGATGCTTGAGCCTCTAGCAGAACAAGGTCAACTTAATCATTTAGTTGCATATGGTAAGCGTTTGGATGAGTGGGAGGAGGAGTTCCTTGCTAGAGGCCGTTCTATGCTTACAGAGTTATATCAGTTGCGGTACAATGCACGAGAGCTCAGTCTTCGTCTTCAGGATGAGGAACGAGACATGGCAATTAACAGACCTCGGGATGAGATTATGATTGCTCACCTGAGTATGGCATATGAATCAGTCACAGATGCAGAAGATAGAGAAGCTATCTACTCTTGGAAAACACAGTTGGTTTTCAAGGAAGTTAGAGGAGACTATGGTGTTAGAGTTGGCTGAGAGTAGAAAGCACGTTACTAGTGCACTACTGTCTGTGAGAACCTTAGTATCTCGCTTATCGTGCCGATATCAGATCGAGGGTGGTGCGTATGTTGAGCTTATTGATGTTCAGTCAGAGCTCCAGACACTCATTCATACTATTTTCAGTGGGGAGACCATTGGCTGTAAGATTAATCAGCTTATAGTCATGTCAGCGTTGATCGATGAAGCAACAAGGAGTAGGGGTGAACTTCAGTCCCAAATCTCGTACCGGTGAGGACACATGCTGGCGCAGTAATAGCATTCTTTTCACGTAGCATCGTGAAATTTAGATAGTGATATTAACAATCTCGCTTGAGATTGACTGCCGAGATCACGAATGGTGAGACCCCCCGCCTCCCCACCTCTGAATAGATGACATTACACAATGTGAGTTAAACTTATGCTACTCTCAAGTTAATCTCTGCCTATCTCATACATCTATTATGAGATCAACTTTATTCACTTGGAGTTTTATTTAGGTTTAACCGGGATGGCGTACCCTGCTAACATGCTTTCATTAAGGACGCATATGCACAATTGTCCATTTTAGATTAGATGTTTCTGTTAACTGATGGTAGTTTTCCAGTTAACTGTATAGTTTTCTTTATTAGGGCTTAGCAATAAATCTTGCATGCATTGCAAAACTGTAGTTGACTCAAGGTGATTTTAGGGTTCCCTACACCTTTCGATGTCTATAAATAAGAGCTTTGCTCATTTGTACATAACTTTTGCACAAGAGAAATATATGTTGTGCCTACCTTGCCTTCAATATTGCTCGTTTTGTATTTGTTCATGAGTATTTACTGTTATGATGAATCTTGTTGTTGTACTGGGTTTCATGCAATTATAATGGTGAATTCTTTTCCTCAGTTAGATCAAATCTCTGCTTTTGTGTTCAATAAACTCGTTCAGATTGAGCTAATAGATGTGCCACCTTGCCTTCAAGTTGAGAATCTGTTCTTGGTTATCATATGATGTGTGTGAATAATAAACTTATTCAGATTGAGCCGATAGTTGTGCCACCTTGCCTTCAATATTGCTCGCTCAGACTGCTCATGCATTTTTGCTATTGCGATGAATTGTTATGCCACTTGGGTTTCATGCAAATTATAATGGTGAATTTTTCCTTAGTTAGATCAAACTGCTTTGTGTTCAATAAACTGTCCGCATTGACAATAGATGTGCCACCTTGCCCTCTCAAGTTGAGAATCAGTACTTGGTTATGGAGTGTGATGTGTGTGAATAATAAACTTATTCAGATTGAGCTGATAGTTGTGCCACCTTGCCTTCAAGTTGAGAATCTGTACTTAGTTTATCGTATATTGTTGTTTCCAATAAACTTGTTTAGATTGAGCTGATAGATGTGCCACCTTGCCTTAAAGTTGAGAATCTATACTTGTTTATCGTCAAGATAGTCATCCTTGCTCCATTTCCTCATGCTCTGTTTTCTGTAGGAAACTGGATAGATTTTAGGTAATTAAACCTAGTTGTAGTTAGTAATTTGCGAAACCAGAAAATACTTAGCTGCAACGTATATAGTTTTCGAGAAAGCCTTGTACCTCTTACAGCTGAGACAAAAAGACGGGATATAGTTTAGTTTACTTTCCTTTTCAAAGCACTTTCGTCAAGCACAACGAGGGAGCTTCCCCTCCTAATTTGAAGAGCACTCATTGCGTAGTGTGCATAGCTGTCCGTACCAACTCTTACTCCACAGGTGCTAGTTGTTACGCCAACATGAAGCACTGTGAACTGAACGACTACTAAAAATAGTATTTACTATAAATAGTGAACACCAAGAAAAGCCACAGAACCACCAAGCATGGAAACCCTAATTTTACCTCAACAAGCCTACGAGCTTCCGGAATAGGCTGAAGAACAACTGAACTGATTACTGACGAGAAGGGGACACTACATCAGCTGCCCCCCTCTCCAAATTACCTAACTCATCATCAGTCAACTTTGGATCCACATCAACATCATCAAGCTTAGCAATTGAATCGGAATATGGATCAATGTTATCAAGGTCAAGTGTTTCATGTGCACCTTGCTGTTGTACCTTCTTTTCATGCAATTGAAGGTTGTACCACAAATGGACAAGGTCATTCAGGCACCTTTTGGTCAACCTATTGCACTTTTTTTTGTGAATGGCCTTAAAAACACTCCAATTGCGCTCACAATAAGCACTACAAGGTTGAGATAAAATGTGGATGGCAAGTTTTTAAAGATTAGGTGTTGTGGCACCAAAATCTTCCCACCATAAATTTGCAAGGATAACAATTGCCATTTATAATTTATTATGGATTTTAATAAACTTAACATTAAAATAAATAGTAAATTAAAATTAAATACATGTTTTTTTTACTTGATTGTAGAGTGGCTGGTCTACGAATGCAAAATATTTGAAGAAAACAATTAACCCTTGGCCTTCTTATGTAAGAACCCTAAGTTCTCCCAAACTGAATACTTTGTACTTCCAATGATTATTCTCTGAATTTGAGCCTCAAGGAATATTGTCAAACAGTTGTTTTGGAGAATCTGGGCTTGATGTTTCGTGTTTTCAGTTTGTTTTGTTTTGATTTTGCTTGATGCCAATGCGGATTAAATGCTTACAAATGTTTGCTGAGTTATCTAATAAAGTAACCAAGATGATATGCAACTCTTTTATATATAGTTATACAAATGCATATATGACCTACACATGCAAGATATGCATCTACAGCAGCAGGACAAATTATCTAACACTTAGTATGCAAACTTATATAAGCTGATATGAATGTAAGTAACTTGGCATTTAGACAAACAAATTGCAGCCAACTTCCACTTCTTCTATTTGATGAATGCAATGAGATACAACTCCTAAAATGAGTACATAAGATGCTAAAATAACTTCTCCTTATATCGACTACAATGAGGACTGAGATACAATCTGATTACAAGGATAGGCTAAGACTCTTGGCTTACAATTATCTCTAATGATGCAATTACCTTATGACAGCAACTACCCTAAATGATATGACAATGCATTTATACAAAATATGATAAGAAAAACCTGGGAGTATAAGCTAATATGACTGATGATGAAGTCTGATGTAGTGATAGCAGCAGACACAATTTGATCAAATGCTACCCATAAACCAAGCAAACGCCCTCCAAAGTGCTGCGGCCAGGTCCTTAGAAGCCCACGACTCTTCCTCTGATTTTTCTGCATTTTTACCAGCTGCTATAAACAAAATCACACCCTCAAGTAGTGCGCCCAGCCATGAATAAAAGCCATGATTTCTCCAACATGCATATTTATAAATTGAACCAACAATAGGATGGAAAATCGTCCTCCACTGAGTACCAAATCGTTCTTTCAAATGCAAGAGTAATCTCCTCCAATACTTGCCTGTAAGCTACCAATAACTTCTAATGCAATCTACAAATCAACCTCTGCAAATTATCTTCAATAATAGCTTAGACTGAAAAATGTCTTCAAACCCTTTTCGAACAATCTTCACAAATGAGCTCAATATTGATTCCTGAATGAAGCTAGTCCACGGGGCAACCCTTCAGAAGATCTTTCACAACCTCAGTTATGCCTATCAATGAGAGTTTTCATTCCCAATGATCAATAGATGTAGAAATTGTAGAAACCCGAAGTTTCTTCGTCTCCACAGCAAGGTTCTTCAAAATCAAATATCAAATCCTGGATGATAACAATAGCCTTCGTTGATCCCTTTTTATAGTCTCTCCAAGAAGAGGTCGACCCATCTAGAAGATTCTTTTCAATCATTAATAATAATATTAAATGTGCATTTAATAACTTTATTATAATTCCTCAAAGTGGGTGCCCAAATTAATTATTCATTTAATGTACTTTAAGTCATTCAATGGCCCCTTAAGACAAAGTTATAATATAACTTTATAATATACTTTTAATGATTAATTATTATTAAAGTCGCGTTTAATAATAATTAAATAATATAACTTACATATTACTCCTTATTTCACTCGGCCAACTGAAAACTGGGATCAACGCTGAACTCACCACATGTCCAGGTGCCTTACTATAAATAGAAACACTAGACTCTCGTGACCTGTTGACTTACTAAAAATAGTAAGTGTGTGAAATTGAGTCCAGAATCACCAAACGAAGGCCAATCCTGAACCACCCAAAGCTTTGGAGAAGAAACCACTCGGATATCAGCCAAACAAGATGCTCTAACCATCTGCCTTAGCCTACGAGGGCCAATTAATAGGCTAATCTGCCAAGAATTGGAGCGAGCTAAAAAGGGGACATTACATCTTATAACTTTGTATCTCATCAAGTATGAGGTCTCGAAGGTCCTCATCATCAACCAGTCTCTCAATACATGTGTTGATGTAATGTCCATGTTTTCCTAGTAATCACCCAACAAAGCCTAATTTAATTAATTAAATATTAAATCATTCTAAGTATCATTTTGGACATTTATATTTAATTAATTAATATATTATTAAAGTGGCTTTTACTAAATGCATTGCTAAAATATTAAATAAAGTCACTTTATAAAAGAAAAATATATGGAAAATATAAAAGGTGGTGAAAAGGAGATTGTTGTCATCTTGTAGAAATTTATTATGGGGAGTATTTTGGAGAGCTTGGCTTTTAGGAAGCTTGATGACAAAAATTCTTAGGTTTTAGGGTGGATTGGACGAAAATCCAACTCTATCGGATGGCAGATTCAATCAAGAGTCAGATTATGCTTCAATGATCTATTGAACAATTGTAGGGAATTTTTGAAGTCTTATAAAAGACAAATTTCAAGGATTTAGAGGTATTGTTTATTAGAATATTTCAAAGTTTATACAAATATATAGAGTGCCAATGTGGACGCCATGATTGGAATAAGTTGTTTTAGATTTGACAAAGAATTATGAATTGGGCGAATATTCTAGCCGCTAAACATCTTAGATCCTTTGGTGAATATTATTACTCAATGTTAATTGATTTGATGGACCTCTGAGTTGTTCATCCAAAAATAGCGAACATCTATTGGTCGTTGGGCATTGTTGTGACAAAGAAATTAATATTATCATTGGTTTAAGTTGCAGCTTTGGAAAATTTGTCCAACACCTATGGTAGCCGTTGTATAACCCTGTGGAGGATTCGTGCATTTATGGAGACGCTGTGTCATAGCGCCAAAGTGTAATATCCCGCCCTTATTGGAGATATTTCCTAACTTATTTCTGCCCTTCCCTTTGTTTTCAGTTTTGAAGTTTTTAAAGATATTGCCAGATAATGCATAAAATTTTAGAACAAAGAAATGCTGAAGCTCTAATATAATATTATATCAGATTTATTAATGTCATGAAATTTACATTGAAAGTATTCATACCCGGATGATAATGTTTTGCTCTTGAAAGCTCTATAAAACCCTGAAGGCTGATCTCCAAGAAGCTGATGAAGCACAAATGTGACTCCTGAGATGAAGCCACCAATTAGCAAACCTCAAATGATCTTTCACACCCTTGGATGTTAATTTTAGATCAGATATGCAAAGCAAAAATAAACATAACTCAGAACATGAGACACAAAACTTATCTTGGGAAACCCTTCTACTCAAGGGAGAAAAACCCAACAGAAATTTAATCTTATAGATTAGGTACAATAGTGCAGAAATAGCACTCCAGAATCAGGCCTAGAGAGGCAGATTATAACACAATAAATCAGCACTGAAGATCGTACAAATTTCTGATCAACAAAGAAAAATGAATCTCCTTCTTGGATGTCGAACTTGCTTCTGCAGATCATAAAATCGAACTGATTGAATTGAATTGATTAATGAGGAGAGTCTCTCTCCTATATATACCAATCTAGGTGTCAATCTCCTCTTGAACCGACCTAGAAGATTCAATATTTGTTTATGATAAATAGGCTGACTAGCCTTATGTAATTATTCTTTTGGGAAATTCAAATACCTCCCGCAACTACTTAAAACACTAACACTCCCTCTTAGCTAGGGAGGTATTCATAGATATCTGATGATGGATTCTCTCAACATGACGTCCACAATGGCTACACCCAATTGTGAGAAACACAACTCAGTCTTAGAGATGTGATCTGTACAAGGGTTTTCACCTCATATTTCTCAGTCTCAGAGAAATATACAGTACAAGGGCTTTCACCTCATATTTCTCTGTCTTAGAGAAATATACGCTACAAGGGCTTTCACCTCATATTTCTCCGTCTCAAAGAAATATACGCTATAAGGGCTTTCACCTCATATTTCTCCGTCTCAGAGAAATATACACTACAAGGGCTTTCACCTCATATTTCTCCGTCTGAGAGAAATATACATTACGACAGATCAGGCTATTGTTCTGACCATTCCCCTAACATAAAGAGAATATCTTAATAATGTTGTGACTCCCTCTGAAGCTGGATTGCATTCCTCAGCACCATTTTAGACCTTTCCATACTTAGCCTATTTTTGAATAGATTTTTCAGAACTTCTCTCTCCACCATTGCGAGTAGCTTGTCTCGGCTTCCTTCACGAAGCTTCAGAAGATCAGTAGGCATCATAGAGGGAAGGGCTTTGAAATGTAAGTGAGCAAGTCTCCTATGCCAGAGATCACTCAAACTGATAGAGCCATGTAATAATGCCTGAACTGGTCAAATTTGATAATCTGTATAGACTCTCCTGGCGAATACCAATCACACGAGCTGAATTTATGCTAGAGTTCTTGGGCCAAGCAAGAACTTTTCCTTCAGAAAAGGAAACCTTGTACCCTTTGTCCTCCAAGGCTGAAATGGAGACAAGGTTTCTTTTGATCCCTGGTACGAACAATTCGAGTAACTTCCCTAAAGAATTGTCTTCTACTCAAATTTGAAAGCAACTGTAATTATGTATAAAATACGGATGTTGGATCTGCTCTAGATCCCTTCAAGGTCTTCAACAAAATTTGCTCACTACACAAATATGCTTTGAATTTCTACTCACTTAACCTACACTCAGATCTGCAATTTGATATTCAATAGGACTGCTCAAAAGAAATCTAATTTTTGCCCTTAAATCTGCTTCTTAAGTCTGCAATAATACACCTTCAAAGTCTGCTTATATTCTTCACAATTTCAGCTTCAAAAAGGTCTGAAACATACTGCACACAAGTCTGCTCAAAAACTGCTTTAATGATTGCTTGCTTCAAAAACACTACGAAATATGCTCCAAACTCACCTGATAGATCAGCACCAAGACTGCAATTAGATCTGCTCTAAAATAGGTGAGATATCTGTACCAAAACCACAACAAATTCTACTCCAAATCAGACTAGAGGTCTGCTCCTTGCCACCTTATATATCTGCTCTAATATGCCACATGTCTTTCTATCTGCTGCTCTTTTTCTTCTGAGGATCTACTCTTGATGTAGGAATAATGTTCAGTGAATTGCTTAGTCAAATCTGATCGGATATTCCTGAACCTTGCTCTAATACCATGTTAATTTTAGATCAGGTATGCAAAGCAGAAAAAAACATAACTCAAAACATGAGACACAAAATTTATCCTGGGAAACCCTTCTACTCAAGGGAGAAAATCCTAGCAGAAATTTAATCTTATAGATCAGGTACAATAGTGCAGAAATAGCACTCTAGAATCAGGCCTAGAGAGGCAGTTTATAACACAATAAATCAACACTGTAGATAGTGCAAATTTCTGAGCAACAAAAAAAATGAATCTCCTTCTTGGATGCCGAACTTGCTTTTGCAGATCAGAAAATTGAATTGATTGAATTGAATTGATTAATGAGGAGAGTCTCTCTCCTATATATACCAATCTAAGTGTCAATCTCCTCTTGAGACGACCTAGAAGATTCAATATTTGTTTATGATAAATAGGCCGACTAGCCTTATGTAATTATTCTTTTGGGAAATACCTCCCATAGCTACTTAAAACACTAACATTGGAAAGCTAATACATTGTACAATGAAGTAGCTACTCTCTCCAATGCCAAAAATTGCAAAAACCTTGGTTTCTCTTCTCTCACAACAAAGGCTCATAATTGGCACAAGTGTAGAATAATTTTCATTTTCTTTTTGAACGCTTATATACTCCCCTTGAAAGGCACGATTTGCAATTAGGTATTTGACTTTTTTTTAAATATAATATTTTATTTGCTTTTGATGACTTTTATAAAGTCACATTAAATGGAGGCCAATACCAAGGTATTTATAATTTGTCTTTTATCATTAAATGGCCCCACTTTTAATAAATCAAAAATATAACTTATGACATGTACCTTTTAATAATTAATTATTATTAAAGCTTAACTTTAATAATAATTAAAATAACATAACTTCTTCATAAATCATTATTTCTTAATTCCGTTAGTGCTAGGGGGTCAACCATTGCGTCCACTGTGCATCCAAGTTCCTTTCCAAAAATAGTAACATTGGACTTTGCAATCGGGTGACGTACTATAAGTAGTAAGTGTGCACAAACTGAGCCCAAACCAACTCCCAAAGGCGAATCCTAAATTACCCCAAACTCCGAAGAAGAGAACACCTCAAAAGTGCCACCAGAGAATCTAACAACTCCCACTCAAGACCCTCTAACCAACTGCATTAGCCTATGAGGGGCAAATGATAGGCTAATTTTACGAACTCTGATGCTCACGAAAAAGGGGACATTACATAAAGACAAATTTAACAACTCAATTGATATTCTTTGGGAGGATGTGGTGGTCAGGGGGTATTAGTAGTTGCTAGTATTTAAGGAAAGGAGTTATAGCTTGAAGCTACGCTAGATATCGTAAGCTGCTGCCACTTTCTAAGCGCTGTCAAAGTCTGGGGGTTCGGGTTACATTCTAAGTGCTGCCATACATAAATTTCTAGCCGCAAAACATACAATAAAAGGTCAGCATGCTAGCTGCCTTCACTATGGATGTTATTCTTTGCTGAAGCAAGTTACAGGTCAGCAATAAAATATTTTGATATTTAAAATTGCAAAACAATATAAGAGTCTGTAACAAGGGAGCTGTAGCAGCCTTAATCTTTTGAAGGAATTTTACTTTAATTGTATGGATTATAATAATTGTATAATGTTGCTATGAGTATTTTATGTTATTGGGCAAATCATTATTTGAAACTATATGCAATCTCAAAAATGAGTGGAGAACCTGTAAGATTAGGATAGGGAAAATTCGCTTTCTGAAATGTCAGTGAATAAAATTGTGACAAATTTCAAGATATTGGTACTCTTTAAATGGTAGGGGAGTCTTACACTAGTATCAAAACCTAAATCATACTAGCCTAGAGGGTTATGCACACCAGTTATAGGGCCAAATGTTTTGCTGAAAGAGAGAAAAAACATAAAAAATTCCAATTTGAGAACCATATACAGAAGAGGATACATTCTCAGTTGCATTAGCAGCAAGGCATTCATTTAGAATTGTACAAGGAATTGAAACAATGGTGGGTTCACGTGGTGAGAGCTCTTTGGATAGGACTACAAGGAGAGTTGACCAAGACAGTGTACAAAATATACCGAACGATCTAGCAAGGGGATAACAACAAATGATGTAACAGTTCATGCAATCACAACAATAGTTGATTGTAGCTATTGGTCAAATGTCACAAAATATGAACACTCTCAGGGTGAATCAAAATACCATAGGGGAAGGTAGTAATGTAGCGAATGATATTCCAAGGGGAGCCAGTACAGGTGGTTCAAGTAGACCTTCCCAACATACATTCACACCTAAAGACGAAGAGAAAACAACACAAGCTAAGGAGGAATAGATATTTAGTTGATGATGTAATGGCATTTTATGATGAGTACCACATACTACCTCATGAAATCAGATAGGAAATAACCTTAAACCAATATATGAACCAATGGAAAGATAGGAAAAGGACACAACAGGATCAAAGACCTTGAGGCCCACATAAGAAGTATTAGCATACCTTGAGTAAACTAACCCTTCCTAATCTTGATGCTAGTGGGAAAAGCACAACATGTGCTTGGATACATAAACTAGATACATTTTTGACTCTCAAACCCATGCCAAAAGCGGAGGCAAATAAATTTGCAACTTTACAATTGGAGCGACCAGCATATGATTGGTGGCATCATGGGTTGGTGACACAAAATCATGCACTAATTTAGTCTTTTGATGAGTTCAATAGCAAATTGATTGCTAGATTTGATTGGAAGGATGTAGAGATGTATTTCCGTGAGTTGGCATTGATTATATAGAATGGGGATGTTGACAACTACATTAATGAGTTCTAGAAGGTTGTTGCTATGGTTTCTGATATGTCAGAAAAGAGAGTGGTAATGCTGTTCATAGAAGGTTTGAGTGCAAATCTAAGAGGTTTGGTAAAGGCTTT
>VDFB02095686.1:0-55653 GCA_007258455.2 Sequoia sempervirens | reverse complement strand
GATGAACTCATTGCACTCTTCCAACTTTTCCATTTTCATAGCAAAAAGTTGACATCCCTTCTTAGCTATATGCATTTGTACGACGAAGATTTGCCGCAACTTGACTTCTCTAGGCATTCCTTGCAAGAATACCCAGTTCCCAAGATCATCTAAACATTCTATAGTCTTAGCATGACAATCTACCTTGGCTCTATGCTTACAAATCCAATTCATTTCTAATATGACATCATATGAACCTGGGGGGCTGCATACAAATTTACTTCCGCAAAGAAACTCAAAAGTCCAACCCTTGCTTCAAATAAACTTTGCTCCACCTTAACTCTTGTCTAGTTTGCATACTCAACAATCCAAGACTTTTCCATAAAGCTAGCTTTTCTAGAAATTTTACTAGCTACACTAGGAGAAACAAATTTTTTTGTAGCACCGATATCAACTAGAATTGAAATACGTGTACCAAACAAAGTACTTGTGATTTCCACAGGAGTAATTTGATACTTCACCTACAGGTTGTCTAGTGCCACATGAATCTTTTGCTAGAACGTTGCTCATTGAGGAGGTAGAGGATTTCCATGTGGCTACGTCCCTAGTGGTTTGTTGGGACAGTAACTTGTGTAGTGATCTCCACACGCGAAACATCCTCTCAACTACCCTTGCCTTGATGTTGGTTTCCCATAAATGCCTTCGTTCCTAGTGGGGCTATTGTTATTATTTCTCCTATGGTCTCTTCTTGATTCATTCCGATTATTACGGAATCCCTTGTCTCCTTTCCTTTGAAAGTCCTACCCATCACTTGGCTTCTTAGAAGTTTGATTAGCTAGCAACCAATTAAACTTTTTCCAATTCCTATCACGAAAGGAAGAGATAGATTTAAGCTTCTGCTCTTGCTTTATAGCTTTTTCGTACACTAAGTCCATAGTAGCAAGACCATGCACGTCTACTCCAATTTGGGCGTTAAGGCCCATGATGAACTTGCTAATGCGAAATTGCTCGTCCTTTTGGTACATAGGTACGTACCTTAGGAGACGAGTGAATTTCTCCCAATACTCATTTACTAAGGAATCTCCTTGCCTTAAATTTTGAAAGTCAGTAAGCTTCTAATCATAGTAAAGTTGAGGTAGCCACCACTTTCGAAAACTTTCCACGAATTCATTCCAAGTGAGACTTAAGGAACTTAACCCAAGCTCCATCTTTTTGTTCATCCACCATGTGGATGCTTCCTTAGATAGCTGAAAGGCTCCCCAAACAGCCTTTGGTTATTTCAAAGTAATTCCTCATCTCAAATATTTCTCCATTTCCATGAGCCATTCTTCAACTCCATTCCCACTGGCGGTTCCCTCAAACTTAGGAGGGGTGACATTCCTCATATCTCATGATAATTCATTTGCAAGTTGTTTCCTCTTGCTTCCCTCAAATCTAGATTGGGATTCATCATTTCCATGATCACTCGACTGTGAATGATCATTGGAATTTTCTCCTTCCTCTTCATAAGGAACTTCTTGTTCTTTCCTTTTTGTTCCTCTTACCTCTTGCTCGAGGTGTCCAATTCTTTCTCTAGTTTCATTCATCATGGCCAATATCCGATCCAATTTAGCCTCAGATATTTCTGCACCTTGGCCCTCCTCTTGGCTACCCCCAAGGTTGGTTCTTGTTCTAACCATTTTCACAAGCAGTGTTCCACCTAGAGGCTTCATTTCAATTAGATCCTATGAAGGATTTCTTAGCATTATAAAACTTTCCAAAAACAAGCATTCATACACAAAGAAGTTGAAAGAAGAGTTCTTGCACAAGATTTTCCAAATCATAATTTTTATTAAGATCAAAGGATTTCAATTATCCTCGAATTTACATTGAGTGACTATTCCAATAGTCTAGGAGAGAATATCCCTCAGATTCACTTTCTGATACATAGCTAAGTGGGGCATATCCCTCTTATTGTTGTTTAGATACATTGTCAAAGGGTGCATAACCTTCAAACTCACTCTCAAATACATAGTTTTGGGGGACATATCCCTCTGATTCGCCACTAGAAGCAATTACAATAACTTCAAACAATGGAAGAACACAAGGGTCCCTAAAAATCATGGTAGGACTAACACTCCATTCCGAGGGCATATCCCTAGAAAGTGGTACAGAATGTGACTTTGCAGGAGAGATAGGAGGTAGAAAATTAGCAACCTAACGCATCCTCTTTCATTCTTGATTGACACGAGATAAGGCAACGCTAATATTCTCAATGTCACTGAGCCATATCACATTGTCGTAAGTTCCCTCAATGGATCTGACAATAGCTTCCCTTTCCTTCCTAGCCTTGAGGTAGCACTCATTTTCGATGACCAACTTCCTTGCAGTCATCTTGAGACACACCATCTTAGCACAAGAAGTCCAAACATTAGATTCACATAATGTTGGATGAAAGCATAGCGAGCTCATAGGTTCCAAAGCTAAACCTGGTAGCTCTGATACCACATGTAACAAGCCCAATGTTTTTCCCTTTGATTTTACCTATGTTTTAACCCACATGTGAACAACTTATGTTTACCAACTTATAGTAATAAAAAATTTCTTTCTATTCCAATAAAAAGATGCACATTCAAAATAATCCCATTTCAAATTCCCATTGCATTTATAAAGAAATATTACATAATCCCAAGTAACGATTTCATATTACATAATCCCATGTAATGATAACATTTTTCCAAATACAATTTTCATAAAGATAGAGATACATGAATACATACACAACTTCCAATAGCTTAATGAAACAAAGTACAAATGGTCTAGATGTCCCTTCCTAGGCATACATCCTCAAATTTTGGTTGCCAACTGTATGAGGGAGAGTATCACTCAAGTGCTTTTCCACCAACCACGGACTCAATATAGTCACCCGCACATCTACCTAACTAGTAAGATGGCCCTCCCTTCAACGAAGAGATTGGTCTAGTAACTAGAGCTACCATACAATGGATACCCGCCTACATGCATGACATTCCCAGCCTAGTTATGCAAACTTGGCTCACAATAAACTAACAAGTGTAATCAATGGCTACTTACACTACTTTGGCCAAGATTTGATAGTTACATATCAAATTCACTTCCTAAGAAATGGAGTCTCACTTCTAAGAAGTGGTAGTTGTATGTTCACCTACCCCTTAACTCGATTTGGTAAATGACCACAAATACTCTATACAAGCTATACATAACATAATTCCAACCAATAAGGTGATGATATATCTAAGTGATCTAACTGACCAACTAAGTTACTATCGTCCATGGATTATCTTAACCCCAAGAACAACCAAATTAACCACTCATGTACATACAGTATTGCAAACTGACATCTTCAATATAGTACTTCAATATAATAGCATTTCTCATAATTCATATTCCATGTAAGCATACATATGATCTAAGACAACCTAGGTATTATACTAATAATCTATGTTTATTTTGTTTTAGCAAACACAACCACATAATTTCAACATAAGAAATAAATATATGTATCAACCAATAAGGTTTCACCAAAATAAGAAATCATCCAAGCTTATGCAAGTTCACCAAAATAAGAAATTATCAAAGTTCATGCAAGCAAGCTCAACATAAGATATAATCATCTTTTCCTCAAACACTTGCATTCCTAAACAAATATGATATCAACATAAAAATATTAGAGAAATAAAACCAGCATGCCTGGAATTATAGCTCCCAACGAAGAAACTGCCTCCTAAGCTTAATTCCCACAATCACGCTTGTTGCTCCTATGATCAGCCTATCTCCAATCCTATCCTCTTTCCAACCTCTTAAAACTCTCAACAAATTACAAACTCTCAAAGAAATCTCTCTTTTCTTACTAATGCACTCAACAATGATTTGCACATAAAAAACTACAACTGCTAAAAGGTTAAGAGGCTGCCTCTACTTATACTAAAAATTGAGAAACTTATTGCTATAAACAAGCTCTACTATCCACCTCATTTTCTCTTCCAATTGCCACCACTTAATAACAAAAACCAACTTCTCCTCTAAATGAGTCGACTAAGCCAATTTAAGTGAAATGTGGCTACTCAAATAGTTGAAATGCAAACACATATACAGTCCCTGCAACTTCAGCCTCTCTATTATGGTTGAGTCACCATCTTTAACTGCCAGCAACAGCTCTTTTACCGAGTCAAACACATAAATGGTTACCTATTGGTTTCTTATTTGCATTGTGGCTGTTGGTTGCTTGCCACAGCAAGTCGACTTCTTCCATTATAAATAAGAGGTTGCGAGAGGGTTTTATAATGAATCAATTCAAGGAATAATTCTTTTATGAAGAGCACAAATAAAAGTCTATTCAAGCAGATTTACAAGACGTGAGCAGATTTATAGCAGCAATTTTGTGAAGAGAAAAAGAAGTGATACTAACGAGATCATGGTGGCTTATGAGAAGAATTTATGAAGACATTATTGCAGATTTTATGAAGACATTATTGCCGAATTTGTGAAGACACTATTATTGATTTTGTGAAGACTATATCGCTGATCTACGAAAAGGAGTTTTTTGGCAGATTTGTGAGAAGGTGTTAGAGCAGATCTGAGAAGTTGCAAATAAAAATCATTGTATTGTTCTTGTGGAGGTTGGAACCTCCTACTTGAGGAGATCATGAGGTTGGAGCCTCTTGTTGAAGAGATTGGATTCTCTTGCTGAGTTGGTGCTCAGTGGTGGGGATTGGAGTTTCCAATGGGTTGGTGCCTACAAATTTTGCAAGAAGTTTAATGCTAGCAAGATTTTGTTGTGGTTTTCTCCCATAAGAGTTGCCACATAAAATTGTGGGTCTCTTGTGCATGTTCTCAAATTGCTACATCTTCCATGAATGATATCTTCCATTAAGGAGTAAAGTTTTCATCTATACTAATTCACCCCCCCTCTCAATATAAGTGTGTTTAATCATTCTACACATCTTCTATTTATACCTTCTTACTCCTTTTGAAGGAATACGATCTTCTTTTGAAAGACACAACTCTTCACTATCTTTATGCCTTCTCCGAGGGAGGCGTCATTTATACAAACATTCTCTTAAACATAGTCACTTAACAAGGAAGGAGTCAGACATCTTTGTAAGTTTAAACCATGATTTTACATTAGGGTTGGCCACATCAAAAACTTCTTAATTTTATTTTAACTCCTCTAAGGAAGTTGGCCATAATACAATTTCAAGTCAGCCCATATAGTTTGATTGCTACCTTTTTCCTGCATTACTCATAGTCGGCCAGCCTTTATGTAGTTGGCCATTACAAGGAAGAGTCGGCCATGAGAATGATTGTAGTGTTGCCTTTAAAAACAAGTTGCTGCCATGTATTTAGATGAGGTTGGCAATGTAGAAACTATAGTTAGAGTGCTGCCATATCTTGAATAACCATAAACTTATCTTGTGATCTACTCACTCATCTTTATTAATGCATACTTTTAATGCTTCAAAAACTTGTCTTTAATCATCATGAAATAATGCAATCTGCTCTTGAAATGATTAGTGGCCTTTGGCCTTTTTCAATGTCTTTCATTTGATGTTCTTTATCCTTTGACAGCGATTTACCCTTTGACATCAGTAACAATAAGCTTGCCAAAAATCTCGCCTATACGTCTTTGACATCAATGATAATATCTTGGACAACGAATTCCTTCTTGACATCAATGACAACAATCTTGTTCATTCGCTTTGACATCAATGAAAATATTCTAACAAGCTATCACTTAGATATTGCCTCAAGGTAAGCAGCAAAACAAATTCTGTTGAAAAGAATAATATCTCAAATGCAACCAACAGTCAGATAATTTGAGCAAATCCACCATATGAGTATACAATACTACAAAAATTCTAGAGCTGATAACCTGGCAAATCAAGGGGCAGATCCACTGCATTAGTATAGTTTTTTACCAAAATCCAAGAACTCATAACCCAGCAAATCAAGGGGCAAATCCTGACAAGAAATTTAAGGACAACTTTTCAGTTGTTCTCTCTCCCTCAGTATTCTCAGTTCCTCTGATTCATCTCAATTCCTTTTATATCAGAGAAATTTAAGGCAGCAATTTTAAGGGCCAAAAGAAATAGATCTAAATGCTGGTTGTTACAGGCCCAAGATCTCAAGTTATAGCAAAGCAAGTTAATAAAATTATCAAGTAACTCAAGATAATGGTAGCTAAAGAAGAATTATAGGACAAAATGTCTTAGTTTAAAAATTTGAAATGACTGATAGGGAACAATTGATTTGCATCGATACTTCTAGAAGCTCCCATATATTGCAAGGTGAGAGAACTTAAGATGTTGAAAAAGCTTATAGTTATTAATATGCCACTCAGTTACCGCAGCACATCTGTTGTATTCAATTGAGAGATGTCTAGTTTCCAGTTTTTCCTGTTTAGTTAGTCCTTCACCTTTTTCATGTTTATTTCAAATCTGATGCTAATGATGAGGTGAATCTCCATTGGTTCTCTCAGCAAAGGAGTTAAGCCAGGACTAGGTTTAGGTGGCTTTGTATTTTTCCCTCTTGCTTGTAGTGTTGATAGTCTCTGGTTTAACTGCTAGGTTCATTATCTACACTTTAGGGATGAATATACATTAATGTGGGGATTTTGACCTATTATAGTGCTCTTGATAAAATCGATCCCTTTTGGCAACCACATATTGCTACAAGCTAACTTCTTGAGATTCATCAATTCCCTTGTAAATATAATACAACTGTGAGTGTTGGATTGAGTGGATGAAAAATAATAACAGATATAATAATAAGAATATACCAATTCAATGAGCTTTGGTTCCAAAACATTTCTCCATTTTTCTTCAAACTTCTCCAATAGAGCTTTTGCATACTTATGTATATCTGTCCCTGGTGGATTGTATGTCATTGCATTCCTAAAAACAAGTCTTACATCTTCACATATCTCACGCACGTTATTGTAACCCAAACCATCTTCTGCTTCCAGTCGATCTTGTACATTTCTCAAGTCCATGGGCCTTTCAATAACCTGCCATACCAAAGCATACAAAGAGATTACCATTCAACAGCATAAATAATCAATACCATATTTTGACAGAATCATCCAAGAGTTTTCCTTTTGTTCTACACAAACCAAGGGTACAAAATGGATTTTAAGCATGCAATGAAGAATTTATTTTAAAATCCATTCCAGATAATGATGCTCCAATTGATACATTGATGGTAATCCAAAATGTAGTTGCATTGGCATTACACAAAATATTAAAATATTTTCACATCTTAAAGACCAGAATGGACACCAAAATAGGTTTTCATCTTTCAACAGGGACTGAGACTTGAGAGTGAGAAACATGCACGTTGCAAGTAAATAAAGTTTTACAGATTTGGTGCAAAGAGATAGACTTGCCATCCCAAAACACATGGAAAGATGTTACTGTCAATGGAAAGAAATAAAATTTTCCTTTATGTCTTTTGTGCTATTGCTTCTGGGCCTTTGACAGGAATTTGTTGGGTTTTTTTATGATTTTACAAGTATCAAGGCTCTAAAAGTGCAAAGGTACTATTTCCATTAGGTTGATTGAGACAATTCTGTGAACAAAGTCTATGCAAGCATACACACTATCTTTTGGCAGTAGTATTGATGGTATATTTTCATTATTTGATGAAGATTTATGCGCAGTGTGAAGTTAAGTCCTTATTTCAGGCATAAATGCTTCCAAAAATAATTTAAGAAAACTATCAGTCAAATAAGCAGCTCATGGAATTTTTTTCCATCATTCATCATAAAGCAAGCAAACAAGGAAAAATTAGTCCACTGGCAGTAAGAGCACAACCAACCTGGTTATAAGAATAATTGCACAACAACGATGCTTCTGAGTGTTACTGTTAAGGATAATTGCCCTGGAGTAAATGAAACACATAAAGACATAGTTTTATAGTAATTTTCATGCACAATCAAACTGATATCTAAGGGAGTAGTAGTTGAGCTTTTCAATGTGCATATTCTGAACCTGCAGTGCTAGGGTGGGGCTTATGATCAATTATGAAAGCCTCCCACAAAAGTCCCTTCTTCTATGGTTATCTCTGTCTACACAAACAACTCAAAACGTTGAATGAGTTCAACCCCGTTAAAACAATCTAATTCATATATTATTAGGCATCACAATCTTATGCCTTGCAATTCAATAACATCAATCAAATTCCCCATCAAATTGTTTGCCAAGTGAACTCCTTGGCCAAAACAAAGACTTATCAAAGTTTCCATTTTGGATCTCTATGTTGAGTCTCAAGTCTTTATTAAGGTCTTGGTATTTGAGTCTTCAATCAAGTCTCTGTGGTTTGATCTAGCCTATCGCTAGATTTGTATGCATAATTGGTGAACCCAATGTGAACGCAACATTCTCTTTTCCTTGTTTTTTTCCAATCATGCTTGCATTTCCTTCTTTTGGTGCATCTAGATTTGCGAACACCTATCCAATCTTCTCAAATTCTAGATTGAAAAGAGATTATTAGAACTTGTCCTCCAAGATTTCGGGATGTTAGGCCCATAGTTGGCAGACTCGCAGAAAACTCGCCAAGTTTTAAAAAACTCATGAGTTTTTTTTAAAAACGAGTTTTTTCGAGTTTAACTCAAGTTTTTCTGAGTTTTTTCGAAAAACTTGCAAGTTTTTGCCAAGTTTTTTGAAAAACTCAGCTATTCAGAACTTAAAGCTGAAAACATCTTTTTTTATGTTCATTTCATTTCAAAAACACTTGAGAGTTAGCACAAAAATGCCTCAAAGACCTTGTCTTTGTGCAATACAACCTTTGGTTGCACACAAAGAGAGTAGAAGAAAAATCACCAGATCCTATTGATTTAGATGAGATAGATCCTTACAATGATTGGACAGTGCGAGATGAGCAGCCTCCATTGTTTATCGCGGATGAGATCCTTGACTTCGAGAGACAAGCAATGGAGGGGCAATGGAGGATATGGGTGCATCAGGAGATGTAGGGTTGGAGGACATTCCTGAGGGTGTGGATGAGAGTTTTCCAGAGCCATATACTCAGCCTTCCATGTCAGTCGAGGAGCCAACAGGAGTAGCACCGCCACAGCCACCACGCACACGCAGCAGGCCTAGAGGACCCACCCCTTCCCTAGCTGTTGCTAGACTAGGGAAGAGGAAAGCCTAGCATGTTGTATTTAGTTACCTTTTAGTATTTGCTTCTAGTTCTAGTTTTACTATTTTCATGTATCAGACTTTCAGGCTTTTAGCCATCGGGATTCCATATGAGAATGCGATTTTGTAATCAATTTGCATTAAAGTCAATCATAATTAATAGAAAACACTTTTGTACTCATTTATGGACTCATTGGATTCATCTTGTCATTGAATTTTGCAAAAAAAAAGTGTTTCTAATGAAATTTAAGCAATTTTTTTAAGTTCCCGAGTTTTAAAAAACTCTCCAATTTTTGGCTTGGCGAGTTTTTTTTGGGGGCAAGTCTTCCAACTATGGTTAGGCCCACTCCTTTAGCATATAACCTGTTCTTGCAGCCAATTTTGGACTTCAAATTACCTTAAAAGTCACCTACATTTGTGGAGATCCATTATCCATCATCCCCTCAGGACCATACCAAGTGGATTGAAGTTGGTGCTAGATGTTAAAACATCACTTTTAAAACTCAATTGCAACATATCATTTATGAGAAGTTCAAGCAACTCCAGCAACTTAAAGGGCAATTGACAAACCTAAGACTCAACAAGCAAACACTAGTTATCCTAGACAACATTTAGCCAATCTCATGATAAGATTCAAAAACTTTGAATCTAAGTGGACTAGGTTGCAATCCACCCGCCAATAGCAAAATCATAGTCAAATTGTGAACTAGTTACCACCTCATGTTCACAATTTATAAATCATATGCCTCCTCATGATCTAGGCATGGGAACTTAAGTATCATAAGGAGCCCTTAGATCATGTCATAAGAAATGCCATTTTGCCTAGACTTTTGCCAAATTTACCTAAGTACAAAGGTGAGGGAGCTTTGAATGCCCACTTCAAGGTTTATGCAATTGTTGTTTGCAAACTCTTCCCACAAGATGCCATAATGACCAAGATTTTTCCTAGGACTTTGGAGTGAATAGCTTTAGACAAGTGTTATAGGTTACCTGAAGCATGTATCCACACATTCAAATGATTAGTAGACAAGTTCATTTGGGCTTTTGACATGAGTAATTTATTGAAAAATCAGAATGAGGGAGTCCCTCCACATTTTATAGGAGCCTAACGAATTTGTAGCACACTTAATCTTCAATAAAGGAAAGTTCTTTACAACTCTCCAATTATTGCTCCTCATATGGACCTCAAAGAACTCTGTGATCCCCTTCATTGGATGAACACAAACATTCAAGAAGAGGTCCAAAGATTCCCTTGTAGAACCTATCACAAAGCCATAGACGATGACTTATAGATTGACCAAGCAATTATTAATAGTGAGAAAAACTTGACAATAATGGCAAACTTGTGGAGAGCAACTCTAAAACACTTCAAATCACCAAAATCCATCAAGACAAGGATAAAATTGTTAAATTTTAGAATAAACCTAATCCAACCATGGATATGAATGCTATCAATCTTCTTTAGCATAGGCGAAAGCAATACATGAACAAATTGTATAGGAGCAAAGTTGCACCCCTTGTGCAAACTCCCCTTTCACATACCCTCACCTTAGAAAATCAAATCCGAAGGCGAAATTCCACATCACCCATCTAGAATGCATCCACTTGGCTCGTGTTTTGTGTGTCGGTGGGGGAATTTTCATTAGGGACGCGAGCACGGCGCACAGACGTTTGTGCGACGCGCTGCCATCCCTAACAGATTCCTGCATCCAGAGTCCACAGGGACGTTACACACCTAATTGGGGTCGAATTGTAACGCCTCTATGCGACCAACTAACCTGAAAAACGGCTCCCTTTGGCCTTCAAATCCATTCATCTCACTTTCACTTCAATTCTTTCACAACTTCTTCACATTCTCAAGCAAATTCTTCAACATTCTAGTACTCCATTTTTTCACCATTTAGCTTGAGCATTGCAGCAACTTGACACTCCATCAACTCCACATTGCACGTGTGAGGCTACCATAGAAATTGCGAGCTTGGAGTCTTGCGAGACCTCCCTTCATCACCGTTGCAGCTGTGGTTGCATTCTCCCTTCATTGGCCTTGAGAGCCTTTGGGTGGAGGTGGTAACGCTTCATTCCTCTCCTTTGTGATTTGATAGAGTAGCATTTTTCTTTTGTAGTGTTCATTGCACTTCTTTCATTTCCTTTATCACATATTCTACTTTGTTGCTTTCTTGTTGTCCGTGGAGGTGGAAACACCAAAACGGGGGTTTGACTAAGACAAACCCCTATACAGCCCCAACAATTTTCCCCTTCTTGTTTGTGTGTAGGTGAACTTGTAAGTGGAGCTAGTTGGCGAACTGGCATTTCAATGAGTTGGTTTTCACCACCCTAGTCTTTATCTACTTGCTTTATTACTTACACACTTACTTTTTGTATTTTATCATTCTGTCATTTTCGTTAAAATCATTTAGCTAGGTTGTAAGTAGGTTTTTGGTGGCTTCTCTATTGTACTTTATGTTTTCTAGCTATACGAACACCAGTGCGTTGCGCTTCCGTCCTCGGACAGAGAGTTGTCTGAGGTATAGTTCAAACTCCAAAAACCAACTCGTCTAGCCCCAAGTAGAATTTTGGATCTGTAGATTGATAGAAGTACCTCATAGTGCTCTTCATTCTCGATCCTCATCCCAAAACACCTTTTAGAGTGAGGTAAGTTAGGGGAGCCCTCTGCTCTCGATTGTCCGTGACCTGGAGCCTTGGTGTGGTTGGTCCCCCTCTCTTACACAAATATAATAGTCCACCACATGAGCATAAACCTACCCAATATTGCATTTTTCACAAACTTGGAGGATATGGCACGTTGACATATAGAGATTACAATACATTCATTCAACGCATTTATCCAAAAATCAGCAGCAATTATTCATTAACATGTTCTTGCACCCACAAGAAACAAAACCTAAGCCTAAAACCCATCAAAACACTCAATGCTCAATCAAGGTGAAGTCACCCCTCATCGTATTCAACAAAGATATTTGAATTTATCAAGCCGCCTTCAACAGGGGAATCGATAGTAAATACGAAAGCCGTCGCATAAAAAGGAAAGACTCATCATAATTTTTTTAGCCGCCCTATACACCAATATCTGAAGCCGTCACTAACAATAGAGACGTCAAGGATATTCCAGTCATAAAAACCTGTAGCCACCACCTAAAATCGTCGCCACAAAATATGCTAGGCGTTATATAGAAATTTGTCTCAATTCGCGTCAAAAACGGTTGCTTTAAACCGCCCACAAACTCTTAACAATGGCATCTCTCATTGCAAGAGCAAGGATATTGGCACAAGAAACCACTCCTGGACATTTCTTCTCTATCTTTGCCTTCACATCGTCAATAACATCAAATCAACGAAGAGTCAAATTTGGTAAGGCTGCTTTCTTTGGAGTATTGTTGGCTGTAGAGTTGATCAACACTGATCATCACAACCTCGCACCAAGCAGTTGTGAAAATGAATCCTGAGTAAAGCAGCCGCAAGGGTTTGATCCTGTGACAAGTGCTTTTCCACAGTTGTCTTCACTGTGTCCTTCGACAGATGGGCAGCTACTCTAGTAGAAGTCAATAACGAGTCGTCCCTCACTCAGGCACACCACTGTAGTTGGCAATTGTTAGCTCAACAACACATTGCAGCTAGTGACAAAATTTCAACAATGCTCTGCTACCAACTTTTCAATGGCTTTCAGTAGCTACTTATGAAAGATTGCAATCAAGATTAGCCTTTTCCGGTTACACCTTCATACACTCGTAAATGCTACTAAACCAGGTACCTTTGACATCTATGATAAAATATTCAACAATCTCCCCCTTTGTCATTGATGGCAACACCTAAAACCAATACTGCTCCCCCTGACTCACCACTCCCCCTTTGACATCAATGGCAAACTGAATAACATGTAAAATTGAAACAAGGCTGACAAAATGTGACAATGAAAGCTCCCCTTGAGTGCAAACAACTACTCAAAGATGGAGTAAAATCACTACCAACTTCTTCCACAAGTATTCAAATGTTTCCTTTGGTAAAGGCTTAGTAAATATATCTACAATTTATTCTTTAGTAGTGACATATTCCAACTTAACTTGTTGATCACTAACTTGTTCTCAAAAAATGATACTTGATAGGAGTATGTTTAGTCTTAGAGTGCATAACTAGATTTTTTAAAATATTAATGGTACTTGTATTATCACAAAAGATATAAATAGGATGCTCATACTCTACCTTTATGTCCTTCAAAGTTTGCTTCATCCATAGGACTTGTGTGCAACAAGGCACTACTATGATATAGTCCGCTTCAGTTGTAGATAAAGAAATAGAAGCTTGCTTTTTGCTCGGCCAAGATACAAGACAATCTCCTAGAAAGAATGCACCTCCACTTGTGCTCTTTCTATTATCAACACATCCACCCCAATCTGCATCTATGTAAGTTGTAAGTGTGAAGTCTTTGCCTTTTGGATACCACAACCTATAGTCCATAGTACCCTTGAGATACTTGAAGATCCTCTTAACTGCATACACATGTGTGTGTTTTGGGGTAGCCTGAAATCTAGCTACATAGCCCACAACTTGCATAATACCAGGTCTACTAGCCGTTACATACAACAAACTTCCTATCATAGACCTGTACAAAGTTTGGTTAGCATCTAGAGACCCCATTTTTACTCAAATTGCATCCTATCACCATGGGGGTACTTACAGGATTGCAATCCTCCATTCTAAACTTTTTCAACATCTCTTTAATATACATGGTTTGAGAAATGAATATGCCTCTATTTGATTGACAAATTTGCAAAACAAGAAAGAATGACAACTCACCAAGCATGGACATTTCGAACTCCTTCTGAATGTTTGTGGCAAAAACTTGACACATCTTCTCACAATTGCTTCCAAAAATAACATCATCAACATAAACCACTACAATCAACATATGATTACCTTCTTCCTTGGGATAGAGATTGTTGTCTACTATCCCTCTTCTGAAGCCTTACTGCTGCAAATATCTGTCCAATCTGGCATACCATGCACGTGGAGCTAGTTTAAGCCCATAAAGTGCCTTCTTTAACTTGCACACATAGTTTTGATTTTCTAAAATGATGAACCCATCTAGTTGTTCTATGTATACTTCTTCATCCAAGTTAGCATTTAGAAAAGCAAATTTTACATCCATTTGAAAAAATTTGAAATCTTTGAAAGAAGCAAAAACTAAGAACATTCTAATAGCTTCTAAACATGCAACAGGAGCAAAAGTTTCTTCAGAGTCTATGCCTTCAACCTATGCATATCTTTTACATACAAGTCTTGCTTTATTCCTTATCACTTGACCATCTTCATTCATCTTGTTTCTAAACACCCACTTTGTGCCAATCACCTTCTTGTTTTTAGGCCTTGGGAAAATTTCTCAAGTTTCAATTTTTTGTATTTGATCAAGCTCTTCTTCCATAGAACCTACCCAATGTTTATCTTCAATTGCTTCTTCAAAAATTTTAGGCTCAATCTTGGACAGCACAGAGATATCTTCATTTTCAGAATAATTAACAATTCGTCTAGTGGTTTTTGGTCTTCCTTCTTGTATAATCCGATCTTCTGGATGATTTCTTTGAACAAACTTTGATGGAGTCTTCAATAGAGTCTTTGAAGAAGTCTCATTTTGATCTTTTGTAGGTGTATTTGTTGGAGTTGTTTTTGCTGTCCCATTTTGATCATTTGAAAGTGTCTCTTGATCAATACTCATCTTCTTTGCAATGTAATTTTCCCCCTTAATTTTTTGAAATTTTATCATAACAATATCAGCACAAGACCATTGATTAGTGTTAGCTTCAAAGATAACCAGCTTGGAAAGTAACCGTTCCCCAAGAATGTTCACGAAGATCCCAGTGTGGGCGAGGTGATAGCATATGGTGTCGAGGATCGTTAGCAACTAGAAAGAAAGATACAAAGTTGTTGTAAGCGGCTAGCCAATCATGAAAGAAATAAATACAAAGTAGGCAGATAACCAACCATGAATTCCGCTCTACCACTTATTCAGTGGGGGAAATTATTCCACTCTGCCACTTATTCAGTGGGGGGAAACTAACAAAGTGCTGAAAGTAAATTATTTAACTCAACCACTTCTTAGTGGGAGTAATTACAAAACTAAATTGCAAAATAAGAAAAAGCTATTAGTACTACTAAACCAGCTTTACAATGATATAGTTTCAGCTGCAAATACCAAGAAGTATGCTTCCAAAACCACAATGAGTTAGAGTAGTAAACCTCTAACAATTACAAAAGAATGATATAGAATTTAAGCTCAAACCAGCAATACATCAAAATAAGACAAGTCTGATTAGAAAAAGCAAGAACAGAAAATCAAACCAGCAAGAAGAGAATTCACCATTTTGCTCATAACTTTGCCAAATGGAGCCCGATTGACGTGAAACTGAATGTTGGTGAATCCTTGAAGCTAGGTGTCCAAATTCCAACAGCTAGACACCTTCAAATTTTGTACCAAACAGTGGCACGAATCCCGATGCACATCAAGGGATGGTATGGCCTCCAAGAAGGGTCGAACTCTTAAGAATCGGATTCACAGAGACAAAATCTGCAAATTGGTGAGATGAGGCGCCTTCCACAGTTGCACAGTTGGCACCAATACCCAGAACCAAATAAATTATGCAGTTGAAGCCACGAGCAAAAATGTACTTCAGCTTGCACTTCCAGCAATGATATAAACAGATTATAAACCAACAATCTGCCTATAAACAAATTATAAACCAACAACCTGCCTATAAACAGATTACACAACAGCAATCTGCTATCACCATCACAATTAAGGTCAATCCACACTCTTGAATGAAGTATGGTCTTCAGTCACTATCTAGGAAGCCATAGTTTCAGGCCCGAAGAATGGTATAAGGCTAGAGAATACGCAATCCTCCTAGCAAAGTCTGAACTCAGTTCAACAGCATAACATTATGAATTTTCCAAAAGATCCTCAACTCATCTCAAAACATCAATATATAAGCTCATTAGGCGAATGAAGCAACCTGTAACTCCCAGCAAGAAAATTCTTCAAATTCTCCAAAGGACATCCACCTCAAAAGCATTTAAATTAATTAAAACTCTTCATAATCTTCCCAAGTCATCCCACTTTTGAAAAAATATTTAAACATTAATAAAACATTAAGAGCTTTGATGAGGCATCCCCTTCATGGCCCCATTTTAAAAACAACTTGAAATTCAATGACTAGGCATGAGGTACAAATTTAAAATATAAATTTCTTTTAAATTTGACTAAGTATTGAGACTTAGTCCAATGAAGCAACAAAGACCAACACCAAAACTGAAACTGACAAATTGCCAAAAATAGCATGATGACCAGAGCTGAACTGCTGATGATGTCACTACCAAAAATAGACTTACTAAAAATAGCCAATGCCAAAAATAGTAAGTTCACTTCAAACTCAACAGAAAGCCAAATTGAGCAGAAAACATGACTTACTAAAAATAGTAAGTCTCCAGGAAGGCTGTTAGAAACTGGTGCATGTTACCTCATTCTGAAGCTCTCAGAAAACCCAGAAAAAACCACCAGACATGCATCAGAAATATTCACATGCAAGCCTTCAAAAGCACCTCCAAAAGTGGAAACCCTAATTTGCACATCTGAGTAGCCTACGGATTTCCAGAAATAGGCTATCAGTCCATAATGAGATCATCACTGAGAAGGGGGCATTAAATGCAACTACTTTCATCACCTTGCATCTTGTTTTGAAAGTTTGTTTCTTCGTGAACCTTCACATTTGCACTTTCAACAACTTTGTGTAATCTCTTGTTACAATATCTATAAGCCTTACTTTTAGAAGAATATCCTAAGAAAATTCCATCAACCCTAGGTTCAAACTTTCCTTGGTTATCTTCATCCCTTATAATATAGCATTGACTTCCAAAAATTATGAAATATTTAACTAAAGCAGGCTTACCTTTCCAGAATTCATATGAAGTCTTGTTGTATTTTGCTCTAATCAGCCCATGATTCTAAATGTAAACAGCAGTGTGGACAGCTTCTCTCCAAAAAGAATCAGGCACCTTTGACTCATTTAACATGCTACGAGCCATTTCTTGGACTGATCTATTTTGCTGCTGAAAATTGTCTTTTTATCCCAAGTTTTTCGCAGAAATCTACAAATTCATTTGCGGTGAACTCTCCACCCTTGTCTGAACGACTTAATTTTCAGACCGGTCTCATTCTCCACTAAGGCTTTGAATGCCTCAAATTTTTCAAGTGCTTCTGATTTCTCCTTCAAATATGCAACCCAAGTCATTCTTGAAAAGTCATCAATTAATAACATAAAACATTTTTCACCTTGCACACTCTTAGTTCTAGTTGGCCCACATAAATCAGTGTGAATCAGCTCAAGAGGCTTTGAAGTAGAATATTCTTTTGATTTGAAACTCCTAGTTTGCTTTCCCAATTGGCATTCTCTACAAAAAATGTCTGAAGGTTTTGTAAACTTTGGCATATCTCTTACTGCTTCCTTCTTGTTGGTTTGAACAAGATTATCAAAGTTCAAGTGTCCCATCCTTTTGTGCCATAACCATCCTTCATCTTCCTTACTCAAACAACACTTCTCACTTTTGATGTCATCAAAAACATAAAGATTATTAGCAACTCTACTAGCATTAGCAATATGTCTTCCATCCTTAATAATTTCACAACTATCAGAGTTAAAAACAAGAGTGTGCCCTTGGTCGCACATTTGACTCACACTCAATAAATTATGTTTTAGACCTTCAACATACAAAAGATTTTCAACCTTGGTCTTACCATCATCCAAAATAAGAGTCCCTTTACCTAAAATTTTTGCTAATGTATTGTCACCAAATCTTACGGTTCCACCATTTGTTCATTTAAGAGAGAAATTTGCTTTTGTCACCAGTCATATGTCTAGAACAGCCACTATCAATGTACCATTTGTCTCTCTCATTTAGTGCATGTAAGGTTGTTTGCACAATCATTGATTCAACTGCTTTTGCTTTATCCTGTTTTCCTTCCTGCTTGCTTTGCTTTGAAAAATCTGCTAAATCACTTCTACAAACTTTTGAAGTATGACTAAAATTATTGCATTTATAGCATATAATATTGTAATTCATCAAGGGAGCAAAAGAGTTCCTATTCAAGAAACCTTGATTTCTATTCATAAATCTGAAATCACTTCTTGCATACACTCTACAGTTTGTTGCCTTGTAACCAAAACAATTGCATGTAAAACAATATCCATAAAAGAAAGAATTGTTAAACCCAGTCATGTGAACTTGCCTGGAAATAGGTGGTCTTCTGAAAGTGTTGTTTCTGATTTTGGATTGTGAACTTCTTGTGCTATCAAAGTTGGTCTTTTCCTTTTCTCCTTTTGCTGGCTTGGAACTTTGACATTCTTCATATCCAACTCCACTTTTATCAGCAGAAGATTTTTGTGAGCTAATGATCTCATCCAACGATATAGAACTTTTCTCATTCTTCATCTCATTATTCAACTGTAACATTGATTTGTCTAATTTCCTAAGTGAAACTATTTCAGCTTCAAGTCTTTCACAATTTTCTTCCTTTAGCTTAAGCTGTTTTCTAATTTCTTCTATTTTTTCTGGCCTCTTCGATCTAAATTTTTAAATCAACAATATTTTTTTCAGCTTCTTCAAGAGCTTGAGATGCCAAGGCCTTAGAATCATTGTCTTCTTGCTATTGTAATCTTAACTTCTGATTTCTTTTTCTAAGTTTCCTAATTTCACTTAGTGCACCTACAAGGTCGGCCTCAAGATCAACTTCTCCTTCATCATATTGCTCATCTTCTACATCTGTCTTCCATTTCAAACATATTTTCCTCTTCAACCATAAATAAGATTTCTTCATCAGAAAACTCTTCATCCCTATCTTTTGTTGAGCTATTGTGATCTTTTGAGTACAGAGTTTTTGCAGATTTCTTAAACTTTTTTTTCTTACCTTGATACCCCTTTTTGAAATGTTTAGATTTTTTTTCACTATTGCTGTCCTCATTCTTAGTATAGGGACATTTAGATGCAAAGTGTCCCACTTTTCCATAGTTGAAGCACTTGAAGGGTAATTTTCCTTTATACTTTCCAAATCCTTTCTTCAGTTTTCTCATGATAGGAGCTTCTTCAATATTTGAATCTTCATCCAAACTATCACTAGTTGCAAGTTCCTTGTCTTTTCCCTTTTTTAAAACTTTAAAGGTTGCCTCCCTTTTTGATGGTTGATCAGCATTTGTTCTCATCTCATAGGCAGTGAGAATTCCATGTAATTCATCCACTTTCAACTTGTCAGGATCCTTCATTTCTTCAATAGCAGATACCTTTGCATCAAAATGCAAGGGAAGTGACCTTAAGATCTTCTAAAAACCGGTGGATTTCTCAATCTTTTCTCCTAGACCTTTGATTGTGTTACCAATTTCATCTACATGTAGTAGATATGCAGCAACACTTTCTTCTTCCTACATCTTAAGACTCTCAAATTGTCTCCTATGTGTCTGAAGTTTTGCCTTCTTCACTTTATCATCTCCTTCATAGGTTTTCTAAAGTTTGTCCCATATTTCATGTGTCGTTTCACCGTGCATGACTTTTACAAACTCAAATTCTGCCAAACCACACAGGATAGCATTCATCGCTTTAGTACTGTTTTCAAAAGCTCTTTTTCCATTTGCATTCGTTGGGGGAGTTGTTGGAATTGTATATTCATTTACCACAGTTTTCCATATACCAAATCCAAGAGAAAACAAATATGTACACATTCGTATACTCCAAAAGGAATAGTTTAAACCATCAAATAAAGCTCTTTTTGTAGAAAGACCTTCATGAATTGCCATGTGTGCTAACAGGATCTACCTTTAAGCGATCAAGATTTCTCCAAAGGAACCTCGCTTTGATACCAATTGAAGAGCACACAGAAAATACTAAGAGTGGGGGTGAATCAGTATTTTAAAACTTTAAAACTTAAAACCATACAAACCAGCAATCAAAACAATAAGAGCAAACATTTGACAAGAAGAACACCAATATCATGTGGAAAACCCTTTCGGGTAAAATACCACGGCAAAACTATTGCTTTCATTAACTTCAAAAGGGCACCAACCCAGGAGACAACAATCCCCAAATTACAAAAATGAGCACCAACTCACTAGAACCACCAACTTCGAACAGCTGAAGAACCAACTTCAGTAAGAGCACTAACTCTTTAAGCATTTTCGCAACACAACATCTCTGCATTCTTGACTTCGAAATACATTCTTCACACCAGCTAAGACACTTATGCTTGCAAATGAAATCACTAATCAAACTTTGAAATTTCTTTGTATAGAGAACTTAATTTGCAACCAAACCTTAACTCTTTCCCATTTAACAGTCTTCATAACATGCTCATTCCAGGAAATACAGAACCAGCCACCTCACATTCACATATCTGCACTAATAGATACAAGAATGAATATCATATATGAACAACATGACTCCCCAAACCACACTTCAAATCATAAATAAGTCTTCATGATACCTGATAATGCCACCCCTTCATAAAAAATATCCATATAATTGAGTTCCAAAACTTCAAAAGCTATAGCAGAATCAGACCTCTCTAAATCACATATCCCAACTCAGAAGTGTTGTACCCCAAATTAAAATTTTTGCTACACTTAGGAATTTTGAAGAAATGGTAAAAGTCTTGTCAAAAACTGTCAAAAAGGTCGAAAAATGGATTTTGCATGTCATGCATGAAGGTCGAAAACTCAAAATTTTCAAAATCTAGGGATCTGGGTCCGTTCAAAGTGACCTTGTCTACTAAACCCACATCTCAGTTTTTCGGCCCTAAATTTTGGGAAAGTTTCTAAAAATACACTTTTTTGGGGTTTTTTTGGGTTTCTTCTCAAATGGATGCTGGCAAAATTTTCTAAAAATAGAATGTCTGACTCCAGGGGTTCAAATTGATTCTGATTGGCTTCAAATACTTTCTCATCAGGCTGGTCTAGTAAGAATCGTCAAAAGATCAGTTTTTCTTTGGTGGGTCTATTATGCTTTTTCAGAAGCTAAATCAAGAGCTCCAAGGTCATCAATGGAGGATGTTCAACTACCAAATGTTAGATTTGAGGTCTCAAACACTCCACAAAACGAGAAACGGTGGATGATGCTTCACGAAACGAAGAACAAAGGAGGGAAACTGGAAAATCTTGAAAACTGAGAAAAATGGTTAAGTTTGGAGATGCTAGGCGCCCCTATCCAGTCAAGGCGCCTAGCCATTCATGCCTTAGTCATTTTTCAAAACCCGACAATTGAAACATGGACCAGAATCTGAAGAGAAAAGGAAAGGTTGAAAAAGTTGAAAAGAAAACTATCTCTAAAGGAGATGGGTACCCCAAGTAGCCAGGGGCGCCCACCATTTCAAGGTATCAGTTGATCCTGTTAGGATTTGTGCATACAAGACAACTTGCTCAGAATTCCTCCAGCTCCGCAGTGAATTCAACAATAGGTCCATCAGATCAATCAATCAACCAGGATCATCGATCGAATGGAGAGGTTACACCAAAATAGCAAAATGCAAATTATGAAAATCACTTGAAAATATTCTATCTCTGGGAACTTTGGGCGCCCCAGGTAGCTAGGGGCACCTAGGGTTTTGAAGGGTCAAAGTTAGCTATTAGGGTTTGCAAATACACTCATCTTCTTCAGAATTTTGCCGGCTATCTAATGGATATCTCAGCCAGATCATCGGATTCATCAATTACCAACAATTGCAGATCAAACGGAGGACAAAGTATGGAAGGTCAGAGTTGAGAAATTGAAAATGTCCAAAAAATAACCAGGTCTGGAGAGGATGAGCACCCCAGCTAGCCAGGGGCGCCCAAGGATTTGAGTACCTGAAAGTTGAAATTAGGGTTTGCAATCTTCATAAAATTTCTTTAGATTCCAACTGGCTCTCCATCGAAATCAACGATGAACTCAAAAGATTTGCCAATCATCAGATATTGCCAATCAAAAGGGAAGAAGAAACAAAGGAAAGAAAGTGGAAATCACAGAAAAATCGAACTCTGGAGGAGTTGGGCACCCCAGCTACCCAAGGGCACCCAGCCTTTTGACCACTCAGAATCAGTTTTCAAGATAAATCACCTCTAGAAGATCTTCCTCAGAATTCGCCGAGCTATATAACGAATCCATCTGTCAGTTCATTAGGTCATTTAAGCATCCGGAAATGCGAAATCAACTGAGAATTCATCTATGCAACAGCCTATCATGGCATAAAGCTGGCTAGGGAGAAGGGGATCTCAAATTTATGGGTCGAAGGGGACTCTCTAAATATAATTAACTGCCTTAAGAATTGCTCTCCTCCTTCATGGACTATTGAAACCTTTATTTTGGACGCCCGAGCTATGTTGCATGATAATGAGGTGTATATATCCCACGCCTTTCATGAGGCGAATGTGGTGGCTGACTGGATGGTGAACCATGGGGTGACGTCAGCTAGATACTAGGATGCTAATGATAACCTGCCCATCGATTTAATTAATTTGCTTAATAATGACAAATCCTAGCTCGTTGGAGGAAGTCGTCTCCTCGTCTAAAGGCTTGTGTGGTAATCATGTCCATCTCTGGTTGATTAGACACCTCATACTTGTGAAGATCTTTGGAATCTGTGGGCATTTAAATCATAAATGCAGGAGGCTCTTCACCATTATTGTCCTCAATACTGCACTTGGTAGGCACGCACGCTTTCTGGATGCTTTTTTCCTCTCGCCTTGGTGTTTACTTGCAATTGTTTGTTGTTTCTCTCTGCGTTTGTGAAATGTTCGATGATGGGTGGGGAGAGGTACAGAACGGAGCCGATTTCCTATGATGAATTCAAGGCCAATGCTGATGTGTGGGAAATCTTGTAGAAGGGAGGGGTTACCCCTTTCATGGAGAGACTGCATAGCTTTAAAACAAGCGTTTCCAAAGAGTTTGTCAACGCCTGGCATGGCCAGGTTCTGAGCATGTTTGGCAGGGATACCACTATTAGTGAGGAATTCATTGCGGAGTTAACTAGGATTTTGATTGAAGGTAGAAAGTTCTACAGAGACAAAAATCTTTCGAGGGCTGCTAGATTGAATTTTCTCCGTGACAGAGAGAGCAAAAATGGTGAGGCTTGACTATGGCGGATATGATAGGTCAAAGATTAAACCTATTTGGCAGGAGGTTGCCATGGCGCTAATGTGTTATTTCACCTTGGATGGCAGGCATTCAACCTTGTATGGTCATCACTTTGTGATGCTCAATCATTTTCATCACGGTAAGCTCATTTCTTTCCCTTTCTATCCGGTGCTTTCATTGGAAGAGGGGATTGCAAATTACAGAAAGAATCCAAGAAACCCTTTCTTACATGAGGGTTTAATGTTGCTTATCGTGAATTGTTGGCGTTTAAATTTGCACCTCTGGAATGCGTATTTGAAACAGATAGCTATGCACAGTAAAACTGCTCTTCAAATTAGGAGGGGAAGCTCCCTCATGCTGATGGTGTTGAAAGAAAGTAAACTAAAAACTAAGTTGCCTATCTTTTTGATCAGCTAGAGCATAAGGTTTATTAAACACAAACGCCACAGCTGAGATTTTCTAATTTAAGAACTTCAACTACGACTAACTTAAGCTAAAGACGTTTCTAACTTCTCAAGTAATACGCAAAGCAAGAGAAACTAGAAATGAACAAGGTTGATTTCTCTAACAAAGTGCTTCAATAAACTCTTTCTCAACATACATCTACACACTTCAATGTAAGTTGAAATTAAGATCACAAAAACATAACACAAATAACGGAAATCTAAGACGTACTACCAAGGCAAAGGAGGCTCATGATTTTATTTCTCAAACTTCTGGAACAATAATAACTAAACACATGCTTGGAACAAGAGCTTGCAGCTAAAGAGGCTTGCAAAACTTGTTCTTACACAATAGGAAAAGCAATCACAACAACTCCTTGTTGGCTAAAAGAGACTCAACAATTCACTATCATAAACACACTTGAACAACACTGAGTAACAAATAGCAGGCACTTGACTCAATGTTTTGTTATCACTAACATGGTTAAAGAAAACTAATGAGCAAAGGCTCTTATTTATAAGCAAGCAGAGGAGTAGGGAACCCTAAAATCTCCTTGCTTTTACAATCTAGGGCTTGCTCAGCAAGCAAACTTTATTTCTAAATCTAGAAAGAAGATAACATCTAACACCTAAGAAAGCAGGAAAAGTGGGAAACGCCAAATATTACATTTATCTTCTTTCTCTTCTTCGAAGAATGGATAAGAATTGCTCCAAGAATAGAAAGAAAGTGGAAAGAAAGCTTCTAGAAGAAAGCTTGCTTTAAATCTCAATGACATCTGCTAAAAAGCAAGCAACTGTGTCCCGATTCGATGCATCTATCCCATCAATAGCAAAGTTGCATTTTTCCAAGATATCTTCTCCATTTACAATTGATCTTAGGAAATCTTCGACCTCATTGGCCGCTTTTTCAAACCTTGCTGACATCATGGAAGTGTGACTTGGCAAAATCTTATGTTTTTCTTTCATTCACTTCAGTATAATCTTCTTGTTGTATTTTTCCTTATGCATCTCCCATATCCTTTCGCATTTTCCCTTTGAGATAGTAACACTTTCAGGCCAAGGGGGAATGGAAAAACATTTCTCGATCATATCAAGTTTCAAACTACAGATCAATCTGTCATCAATTGATTGGATCTCCCTTGTAGCCGGATTATAATGCTTGATGCAGGCGATTACAAACTCGAGGCTTTGAACTGATATAGGAATAGAAGTTGCTGTGAGGAGTCCAGAGTGTCCCAAGTTTCTGATTGAAGTGTTGCCTGCACTCTCCAAAGCATGTAGATCAAACACCGGCTTGATGTGATGCAAGTCCGTCTCAGCTGTTTTGATGAAATCATAGTAGAGAGCTGATTTGGTCTTGAAATCATTGGGAGTGTGCTCCATTTTGGAATCCTTGAAGAATGACTGTAAACTCGCCTAGGTTCAAACAAGTTTTGAGAAACTTACTATTTTTAGAATGCTGATTTTTCTTCCTCCAATGGGCAAATTTTTGAAAAAAATTCTGAGATATGGGTTTTGCTCAGAATTTTGTTGCAAGACAACCCAGGTTGTCCGTTTTTGAAAATTTTGAATTTAGACTGAAAAAGCAGCAAACCCTAATTTCTTCAATTTTTCACAAAAAAAGTTGGCACCTGGGTTTTGTTCAGAATACAATTAGAAATGGACCCAATTGATTAGATTTGAAAAACACTGATGGCTGATCGAAAATGCAGCCAACCCTATAATTTGAAATTTGTTTGAAAAAAGTTGTGATAAGGGTTTTCTTCAGAAGACTGATTTGAGAGGACCCAGATGATTAAAAATTGAATGCACTAAGGATTTCACTGACATGCAAAGCAAAAAGCAGCTGTTGCAACTTGATGAACTTCTTGAAAATTTCTTCAAAAGAATGAGATGATAAGACACAGATGGCTAAAAATTGAAAATCTTGGCCTTCTTCTTGAAAAATTTGATCTTCTGGATGAAAAACGCATGAAAAAGCAAGGCCTTATGTTGCTGGTCTGAAAAATTTCATGAAGAATCAGCAACCTTGAGCTCTTGGATCTTGAAATAAAACTTCAAATTTGCTGCTCTACTCTTCTCCTTTGGACGCCACCTGCAAAAATGATGAAGATTGAAAGGAAGAGATGTTTTAAATACACTTAGGGTTTGAAATTGCTTTGCTTTCTTTTGCTTTAATATTCAAAACCCTAAAATCAGCCTGTTCAATGAATTTAGACATTCATCTTTCAACTTGCAATTTTGAAAATGTGAAAATTTTGACTAAGGCATGGCAAGTTGGGCGCCCTTCTTGGCTACGGGCGCCAACTTCTTCCAGACTTAACCAGTTTTCCAGGGTTTTTATCTTTTCACCATTTTGAACCCCTGCTTTGACCCTAATCTTCAGCTTCCAGATTGATCTAATGGACGAGCTGGATGATTCATCGCGAAGCTCGACTAATTCTGAGAAGACCATTCTGGAGGCGTCTCTGGTGAAAAACTTCATTTTGACCTTCAAATTCGTGGGAGCCTATTTCCTCCAGGGGCGCCCATTTTGTCCAAAGTAAGCCATTTTTTCATGATTTTTAATTCCTTCATTTCTCTCTGATCTTCTAATGAAATCTCTGTTCTGGAGTTATGCTTATCCGACTGACTGGCTGACAAGTTCACTAGATAGCTTGGCTAAAACCAACGAGGTGATCTTAGGCGGTGTATTGGCAAATTCCATCATTTCTGACCTCAAAAGTTTGGGTGCCCTTTCTCTCTAGGGATGCCCAACTTGACTAGACTTAGCCATTTTCAGCATTTCATCTTTTCTCTTCTACAGATGATCCTGCCTGATTTGGTGACCCGGAGCTCGGATTGGCTGATGGTTGAGCTTGTCGCAAAGCTGAGAAGATTTTGGAGAGGGTTCTCTGGGAGCAACTTCATCAAAAAGTTGAATTTGGGCCTTCAAAAGCTTGAGCGCCCTTCTTGGCTGGGGGCGCCCAACTCAACCATACTTAGAATATTTTCTTGCATTTTCACCTTGCTTTTGATTTTCAAAATTTCACTCTTGTCAAACCCTCTGTTCAGCCTTTTGCATCTGACAACTACCATCTCGAATTGACGTGTTGGAGATCTTGTTAGAAAGCTTGATCAAATCTAACGAAGTCACGTTGGAGCTTCACTAGCGGATTCATCTGTTTGGACACTCAAAAACTTGGGCGCCTTTCTCCTTCAAGGGCGCCCATGTGCTCCAAACTTAGAAAAATTTTCATTAGATTTTATCTTCAGATTCAAACCTTCATTCTATACCTTAAAAATTTTCATTAGATTTTATCTTCAGATTCAAACCTTCATTATATACCTTCAACTCTGATCTAGATTTGCCTGGCCAGTCGGATGCCCTGACAAAGATATTTGTTGCGAAGCAGACTGAATTCCGAAGAGATTGAGCATTTTAGCAAACCCTAACTGCTAGACTTTCCCCTTCAAAAAGTTGGGCACCCCTGGGCACCTAGGGCACCCAAAGTTCCCAGACTTAGTCAAATTTTGGTGATTTTCATTCTTTTTCATTTTGACTTTTGTTTGAATCCTCCCTGTTTGATCTTGAATCCCGGATGACTGGATGATCTGATGACTGCACCGTTGGATTCGTAGCGAAGCTGGAAGAAGACTGAGCAACTTTGCTTGGAGGCTTAAACCTAAATTTCAACATTTAATGCCCTAAAAAGATGGGCGCCCATGACAAGCAGTGTTAGAATATTTTTCATAGTTTTCACCTTCTTTCCTCGTTCTTTGTGCTTGCTTACCAACTCACCTCCTGTTGAACGCCTGAGTGTTGAATCTAACGCCTGGTAGCTGACTGACCTCCATTGATGACCTCAGAGCTCCTGATATGCTTCTGAAAAAGCAAAATAGACCCACTAGGGCAAAACTGATCTTTTTGATATTCTGACTGCACCAACCTAATATGGAAGTATTTTGAGCCAATCAAAATCAATTTGAACTCTAACAGACCAACTTTCTATTTTTAGAAAGTTTTGCCAGTATCCATTTCAAAAGAAACCCAGAAAAACCCAGAAAAAGTTACTATTTTTAGGAAATTTCTAAAAATAGCAGTTTTCCTAAAAAGTAGGGATGAAAAACTGAGATCTAGGTTTTGTAGATTAGGTCGCTCTAAGCGGACCCAGATCGTCAGATTTTGGAAATTTCACATTTTAACCCCTCATGCAAGACATGCACACCCAAATTTTAACCTTTTTGACAGTTTTAACAAGACTTTTACTCATTTCTTCAAAATGTATGTGTAACAAAAAATTTTAATTTTTGGGTACAACATGGATCACATTAAGGCTAACTATGTTTTTGAAGCCCCTCATCCTCTTGATTTTGTCAAGTCGAAAAAGAAGGGGAGTGGAAAATGCTAGATTGAGGAGGTGGCTGAGAGTGAGGGGACGGAAATTGAGGAGTCTGAGGCATGGTCGTATGGGTACCACACTGACTTAGACTACACTCCCTCTTTTGGTGGGAAGAAACCCTCTGCTAAAAAGGCAAAACCCTCCTATCCGCGTGTAAAGTGCAAAAATAAGGAGGTTTGTGGTGAAGTTGAGGGGGGAAACGGTAGTGGGAAAAAGGCTAAGATACAAGGGCCGGTGTGCTCTAAGGATGTTGCGAAAAAGCTTCTGAAGGTCTTAGTGGTTAACCAGGTCGGTGAGGTGGTGAATTTTGGGAATGTGGACCTGGGATATGGTGATGGTGGAGGGACCCCTGCTACTGGAAAGGTGAATAGTGTGGTGGATGTGGACGAGTCTATTCATGCGTCGACTTCTAAAGACAAGGGTAAGTCCAAAGTTAATTTTCCCAATAGTTTTCAAGATGATGATCCTCTTGTGAGCTCCCATCAGGGGAGAGGTTTATTCTAGGGTGCCATGGACTACTCGCAAGCCTCGGGTCTGGTTAAGGAAGGGGCCGATATTTCTTTCAATCTGCTTATCTGGCTAGTTCAGGAGGATCAAGACCTCCATAACAAACATGACACAATTGCCCGTTGCAATATCTCTACACTCAGAAGTCTTAAGGAGAAGGATTCCATTTTTGGACTGGCTAAATCTCTGAATTCCAGTGTGGGCCTTTTGGTGGAAGACATGGCCAATTTGAAGAGAGACTACGGCCTGAGGATGTCTATGTTGGAAAAGAACTATCGGCTGATGCGTAAAGACCTAGACATGATCATCAATCTCAGCAAGGAGAAATTGGAATCCTCGGCTGAAGGGCTTGTGTTCCTAAATGAGAAGGCGAAGGAATGGACTTGTAGATCTCTGTTCTGTGAGCCAGTGAACAAGTAGATGGGGGAGAATGCTAATAAGGAGCTGCAAACCGTAGACTTGGGCATGGAGCCGAGTGTTCACATTTGGAGCAAAACCAAGAAGTGCAAAACGGTACCAAGGCAAGACGTGGAGGAGGTCATGGACATGCATGACAGGGTTATTTCTAAGGACTTGGAAGTGGCCAGAATGCTTAAGAAATTTCTCTAATGGCCGCTTGTTCTATTCTTTTTTGTTTGGTTTTGCTATTCTGGCTTTTTTTTTTAAGTTGATGGCTTGTTGATGGTTCTGTAATCAACGTGTCTTTTGGTGTCTTGGGTGGGCAACCTATTGCTTTATCTTTGCTACCCTTGCTCTTTTTTGTACAGGGTTTCAAGACCCCTTCAAAACCTATTTATTGTTAATCAAAAACTGAGAATTCATCTGAAGGTTAGAAAACACATAAATTGAAGAATATCAGAAAAATGGCTAACACTAGGAGCCATGGGCGCCACAAGTAGCCAGGGGCGCCCAAGATTTTGAGACCTTAGATTCAATTTTTCGAGTTGTTGCCTCCATAACAATTTACTCAAATTCAGTCAAGCTCCGCAACGAGATCATTAGCCAGTTCACAGGATTCAATGAACGCCCAGAATTTAGGATCAAACTAAGGTCAAAAGCAAGCAAAAAGTTGAAAATTTCAAGAAAATGGCTAAGTCTACCAAGAGGGGCACCCAAGTTTTCATTCCTTAGTGAAATTTTCAATTCTCATCATACATCTTCCGAACAGTGTCCACATTCGACAAACCTGCTCAAGATTGGCTTCAAAATATTTAAAGCTGGAGAATAAAGTGTTTTATTTATTCTCAAAACCTATAAAAGAAGGTTTTCAATTTCATTATTCACTTTTTATAGGTTAGCATCCAGAGGAGAAATCATACAATTTTTTGTTTTTCAAGATATGGAGGCTTAAACGTAGTGTTTTTTCAATTTTCTTCATGGATTCAAGATTGGAAAGCACAGAGGCTCTTTTCAATGCTTTATTCTTCCAGGGCATCATTTTTCAGAGGAAGGGGGTCATCTTTTTCAAAATTCATTCATCTGGGTCCGCTTAGTTCTTGATTCTCTTCAAATTTGGAAAAATTTAAGTTTGCAAGAATTTGCTTTTTCCACGCTTTTTCGGGAAATCCTCAGTTTTTTTGAAATTTGATCAACTAGGTTTCTCCAAAATGAAATTCTCTACAAAACCCCAAGTCCCAGCTTTTTTCGGAGAAATTACTTTTTCAAGACAAATCAGCATTCTATTTTCAGCAATTGGTGCAAAATAGTTTTCGAACCTAGTCGAGTTTATAGACAAAAATCAAGATTTTCAAGATGCAACACTCTCCACGTGAAATCAAGAACAAATCAACTTTTGGCAAAAAGAGTTTCCCAAATTATTAGTGAATGAGTCACCTCTTTGGGGCAGCAATATTTTCCAAAAATAGAACTCAAAAGCAGCAGTTAACTCAATGCTTTCTCTAAGCTTTCTTTCTATTCTTGTCTCATTCTTATCCATTCATTGTAAAAGAGAAAGAATTAAGTTGTAATAGTTGGCACTTTCCCTGTTTTTTGCTTTCATAGGTTGTTAGATGGTTATCTTGTTTTTGTTTTAGAAATAAAGCTTGCATGTTGGCAAGTCTTGTTGTAAAAGCAAGGAGATTTTAGGGTTCCCTACTCCTCTACTTGTGTATAAATAAGGGCAGCCTTGCCCATTTTTTTTAATGGTTATTGTGATAGCAAATTGTTGAACCTGTTTTTGCCTGCAAGTTGTTATTCAGTGTCAGTTTACTTAGTGTAAGAGCAAGCTTGTATGCCTATCTTTGCTGCAAGATATTGTTTAGTTTATGTGTTACTTGTGTCAATGTATTATAGTTGACTGCTAAACTATAAGCTTGTTATTGCTACAATCCTATTGTCCCAAAAGTGTAATCTTTGTTATTTAAAATTTGAGAAAAAGAAATCTTATGCCGGCTTTGTTGCTTTGATCTACTATCTTAGGTTTTAGTTTTATGTGTTTCACTTATATAATCTTTATTTCAGCTTGCATCTAAATTACAATTAGTCTTAAGGTGTGCGTTGGGAGTGAGTTTATGTGAGTTTTGTGTCAAAGAATCAATTCCTTGTTTACTTTTAACTCTCAAGCTCTAAACTTACTTGAATTGTTAAAAGCGTCATTAGAGTAGGCTTAGTCATAGTTGAAGTTTAAAAAGAGAAAATCTCAGCTATGCGGCTAAAGTTTTATAACCTTGTGCTCTTAGTTGAACAAAAAGATTGGCAATTAGTTTTAGTTTACTTTCTTTAAGCAACATCAACGAAGAGGGAGCTTCCCCTCCTAATTTGAAGAGTAGTTAATCTGTGCATAGTTGTCTGTTTCTAATTCGCACACTAGAGGTGCGAATTGAAATGCCAATAGTTTTTTGGCGCCCACTGTGGAGCACGAGGCATAAAACTTCAAGAAAGCTTACGCTTTATGACATAGGAATGACCATCTTGCATCCTGTTGCTGATCCATATAGAAGCAATGGATGATAAAAACAATAATGCTGGAAAAAACCAGCGACGTCCACCCCCATTACCTTGGGGTAACAACATTGGACCTTTGGCTTTGCGGAAACATCATGAATTACCTAAAGGATCAAGGAAGCACTTTCCACGGTTTCACGGTGATGGCACTCACCCTGATGATCATATTTATGCCTTCTCAATGGCTTGCATCGTGTTGCATGTGGCACATGAAGACATCGCGATGCATCTCTTTGTGGAGACTCTTGTTGGGAATGTTGCCGAATGGTTCAATCACCTAGAGCCAGGCATTATTACAAGTCGGGCAATTGTGAGCGAGAAATTCTTGGCGAGATTCAAGCCTACTGAAGACAGTCATTAGTTGTTTGCCCAGCTTGCAAATTCAAAGATGGTGTACAACAAGCCCATGAGGGAGTTTGTAGCAAGATTTAATCTTCTTGTTACATGACTTTCTTCTACACTTAATCCATCACTGGAAATTTTGATGAGTTGCTTCATAAATGCTCTTCCGTCAAAGATAGCCTTCTTCCTGAAGATGGCGAAAGAAACAGAATTGACGGAGGCGCAAGAACATGCCATCGAGTTGGAGGAAAATATGATCACCTCCGACAAGATGAGGAAGTATTCAATCAGACCTCTAGTTTAGAGTTTTGCAAATCCCCAGCTACAAAAAGTAGCCAATGACATGCTTGCACTACCACCACCACAATACCAACCTCAGCAACTATATCAGCCAAAGAGAAATAGTTTTCAGCCTTGCAACAATTATAGGCCATGGTTGCCAACTCCACCAAAACAAACGATTGAAGCTGCACAAAATGTTGTATTTTGTTCTTTTCATGAGACTGATGCACATATCGGTTCTACATATCTTGAGAATTTAAGAATGAACCAGATTATGGGATATACTGAGGATGCACCCAATTCCAATTTTGTCCCTACACCAAGTTCGAATGTTGTCTTACCACAGATGGACAACTTTGATGGCGACTCTGCTCCGTGATACTTTCAAAGTGAACCCGTTATTAAAGAAGATGAAGACCTCTGCCACTACTCTCTTGTAGTAAATCACGAAAGACATTCAATGCTTGTGTTTACATGTGCTCTGCACTTGAAAGCGCAAAAGGAAGAAGAAAGGCGGAGAGCTAAAGAACAAATTAAGGAAGCAGTTGCAACTTCCACTTCGATAAATTCACATGAGAATGTCAAGGTTACTCAAGACCCATCTCTAGCAAATTTCGACATTGTAAACTCCATGATGAAGACCAAGGTTAAGATCTCATAGTTGGAGTACCTTCGTGATCATCCTGAGCAGCTGGACAGAATAATACACGTAAAGAAGCTTCAATTCAGCCTACATTGCTCGAGTCATCTGTTCCAGCGGAAGAAAAACCTAAACCTTTCTATATATCTTTGTATATAGGAGGATTTAAATTGAGCAATTGCATCATAGATTCAGGAGCCTCAGACAATGCCATGCCTCTACAAGTGATGAATGCATTGGGACTTTTGTGCACTAAGACACAGGACGAGTGTTATTCACTTGACTCTAAATTGGTGTCATTGGTTAGACAATTGAAGGATGCTCAAGTAAGGTTGGCAGTTTGTCCAGAGAAAAAAGATAATGATGACCATCCTAGTGGCTGACATTCCAGCCAACTACGAGATGTTGTTCTTCTGCAAAGATCTTGGTGGTGCAATGCAGTTAGATTGGCCATCCGCAACCATTCCGATAAAGAAGGGAAAAATCAAGATAGAACTTAAGCCCAAATCCCAATTCATAGTGGTGAAATCTCCAAACCCCGTAGCCCAAATTCTATATCAAGAAACGGGTCTTGGTAATTATGTGACGCTATCAAAGATAGAAACTGAAGACAAGAAAATTGCTTGTCCTGAAAAGAAACTAACAAAGGATACAAAGTTATGGACAATGCAGTTCGATGGGGGTTATTCAATTGCAAGTTCAAGAGCAAGGGAAATGATCATCTCCCCTAAAGGACAGTTGTATCCACTCGCACATTGTCTACAATCGGAATTCACTCAAGCTGAAAAAAGAAGCGCTTTTGTTACGCCTAAAAAATGTCGAAGACATGGGAATCAAACTCCTATGTGTTAAAGGGGATGTAGAGCTGATTGACGAGTCAATCAAAGGATATTTCCTGGTCAGAAAGGATCACCTACGGCACTATAGAAACCGAGTTTGGTAAGTGATCGACTGGTTTGAAGAGTTCAACATCAAAGACATTCTGAGGATGAACAACAACAAAATTGATGACTCAATGGTAATTGATGACTCAATGGTATCTGTTTTCCTCTCTAAGCCATATTCTGACTTTTATCAAGGTGCCTTTGCCTAGGGCATGGAGATATGAGAATCTTCATCCTGAAAGAATTGTCTCCTATAATACCCATCAGAAGAGAAGTGAAGCCTTTCAAACAAAAATGACATCCTTTAGAGATGGAGTACTTTTCCTTTCTGTTTTCGTGATGTGTTCATTATGTTGTGTTTCCCCTTTCCATGAATGTTTCATCATGTTTTAAGGTGATTAGGCATCTTGTTTTAGGTGATTTTTAGGGAAGTTCCAACTATTAGGTGATTCTAAGAAGTCCTGTCATAGGTGACTTAGCGAAAAGTATTGTAATAGGTGATTAGGAAATGTTGCTGACTTTGAAGCCCAATGGATAAGGCACCAGTCTATGCTTTAAAAGTCCAGAGGTTCCCAGTTCTACTATGTCGTCAGTATCCAACATGGTCCCCAGACAGAGCCAAATGTTGTACCCCAAATTAAAATTTTTGCTACACTTACACATTTTGAAGAAATGGTAAAAGTCTTGTCAAAAACTGTCAAAAAGGTCGAAAAATGGATTTTGCATGTGTTGTACCCCAAAATTAAAATTTTTGTTACACTTAGACATTTTGAAGAAATGAGTAAAAGTCTTGTCGAAACAGTCAAAAAGGTCAAAATTTGGGTGTGCATGTCTTGCATGGAGGGTTAAAACACAAAATTTTCAATTTCTGACGATCTGGGTCTGCTAAGAGTAGCTTAATCTACAAAACCCAGATCTCAGTTTTTCATCCCTAAATTTTAGGAAAACTGCTATTTTAGAAATTTTCTCGAAATAGTAAAGTTTTTCTCGGGCTGGCTTTTGAAACGGATACTGGCAAAATTTTCTAAAAATAGAAAGTTGGTCCGACAGGGTCCGAACTGATTTTGATTGGCTCAAAATGTGTCCGTATCAGGCTGGTGCAGTCAGAATCTTAAAATAATCAGTTTTGCCCTACTGGGTCTATTCAGCTTTTTCAGAAGCATATCTGGAGTTCCGAGGTCATCAATGGAGGTCATCTGACTGCCAGGCGTCAATGTTAGCATTCAAACTTCCGGCAGAAGGTAAAATGATGAACATGCACGAGGATTGAGGAAGGAAAGTTGAAAAGTCATGAATTTTTCTAACACTGCTAAAGAAAGGCGCCCACCTTTTTAGGTCACCAGATGAGTGAATTAGGGTTTGGATCTCAAATGGAAGTTGCTCAGTTTTCAGTCAGCTTCGCGATGGATATCCCCGTCAGAGCATCCGACGATCCAGTCTCCAGCAAATTCAAGTCAAAGTGGAGGTATAAAATGAAGATCTGAAACTTGAAGAAGATTGAATTGAGAATTTTTCTAAGTCTGGAGAAACTGGGCGCCCTAAGAAGAGAAAGGCGCCCAAATTTTCAAGGGTGCAAACAGAGGAATTTGCAGTCGAAGTTACAACGGGATGCCTTCAGAATTCAACTGGCTTTGCAATGAGCTATTCAACACGACAAACGGAGCTCGCAATCATCAGATTCAAAAGGCTAAACAGAGGGTCCGATGAGAGTTGAAAAGAGAAATCCAAAAGCAAAAGTCAAAAAAGTCAAAAAATAAACTAAGTGTTGGTAAACTGGGCGCCCCCAGTCAAGATAGGCGCCCAACCTTTTGAAGGGTAAAAATCCACTTTTTGACAAACGTGTCTCCAGAGACCCCTCTTCATTCTCCTCAATAACCCATGATGAGCTGACCATTCGATGAGAGTTGAAAAGAGAAATTCAAAAGCAAAAGTGAAAAAAGTCAAAAATAAACTAAGTGTTGGTAAACTGGGCGCCCCCAGTCAAGATAGGCGCCCAACCTTTTGAAGGGTAAAAATCCATTTTTGACAAAAGTGTCTCCAGAGGACTCCTCTTCATTCTTCGTCAGCTTCGCGATGAGCACAGCCATTCAGCAATCCGATGCCCGGAGCTCAAGATTTAATAAGATCATCTGCGGAAGAGAAGTTAATGAAGAACTTGGAAATTAGAAAAATGGCTAACACTGAAGAAACTGGGCGCCCCTAGAAGGAAAAGCCTCCCGTGAATTCGGAGGTCGAAATCAAGTTTTTAGCAGGAGGTGCCTCCAGAACGTCTTCTTCAGAATCAGTCCGGCTCCGCAGTGAACCACTCAGCTCGCCTGTCGGGTAAACCTGTCAACGGGAAATCAGAGGCGAAGTGGCGTGTTAAAATGAGGAAAGTTGAAAAAGTGGAAATTTTGACTAAGTCTGGTGAAGTTGAGCGCCCCTCTTGGAGAAAGGCGCCCAAATTTCCATGCCTTAGAAGATTTTTGAGATTTTCAAAATTTCAAAATTTGCAAGAAGAGAAGGATGGCGTCCAATTCAAGAGGCTGAGATTTAGGGTTTTGAAATAAAAGCAGAAAAAAGCAAAACCTAAATCAAAACCTAAGTCTATTTAACACCCTTTTCAATGTATTTTTCATTATTTTTGCGTGTAGGCATCCAAAGGAGAAAGTTGGAGCAGCAAGTTTGAAGAATTTTCTTTGTGATTCAAGAATCCATAGTTGCTAAGCCTACATCAACAGATTTTTCGCACTGCCAAGCATAAACCCTTTGTTCTTTTTCAAGCTTTTGTTCCGTAAGATCAAGTTTTTCTTGCTGTATCATATTTCCAGTTTTCAATCATCTGGGTCTTTTGCCTCTATCTTCTGAAGAATTTTTCAAGAACTTCATCAAGTTGCAGCAAGTGCTTTTATCTTGCATGTCAGTGAAAACCTCAGTGCATTCAAAATTCAACCATCTGGGTCCTTTCCAATCAGTCTTCTGAAGAAAACCCATATCGCAGCTTTTTTCAAAAACCTAGGGTTGGCTGCTTTTTCAATCAAACGTCAGAGTTTTGCAAATCCAATCAACTGGGTCCATTTCTAACGATATTCTGAACAAAACCCAGATGCCAGCTTTTTTCGGGAAAAATTGAAGAAATTAGGGTTTGCTGCTTTTTCAGTCAAAATTCAAGATTTTCAAAAACGGACGATCTGGGTTGTCTTGTATCGCCATTCTGAACAAAACCCATATCTCAGAAAAAATTCTCAAAAATTCGTCCGTTGAAGCACAAAAATCAGCATTCTAAAAATAGAAATTGCACAAGACTTGTCTGAACCAAGGCGAGTTTACAGTCATTCTTCAAGTTTTCTGAAATGGAGTACACTCCTAATGTTTTCAAGTCGGAATCAGCTCTCTTTCACAATTACATCAAAGCAGCTGAGACAGACTTGCATCATGTCAAGACAGTGTTCGATCTACATGCCTTGGAGAGAGCAGGCAACACTTCAATCAAGAACCTCGGGTCATTCTCGACTCCTCGCATAGCCAGCTCTATTCCTATATCAGTTTAGAGCCTTGAGTTCGTAATCGCTTGCATTAAGCATTACAACCCGGCTACTAGGGAGATCCAGTCAGCAGATGGTAGGTTGATTTGCAGTCTAAAGCCTGATATGGTTGAAAAGTGTTTTTCCATTCCCCCATGGCCTGAAAGTGTAACTCTTTCGAGGGATGAATGTGAAAAGATGTGGAATATGCATAAAGACAAATACAGCAAGAAGATTGCCCAGAGTGAATGAAAGGAAAACATAAAAGTGTTGTTCATAGTTGCAGCCCAGTTGGTGGAAGGATAGGTCATATTTTAGTGATGTCAACAAAGTTCAAGAAAGCGGCCAATGAGGTTGAATATTTCCTGAGATCCATTGCAGATGCTGAAGATATTCTTGAAAAGCGGTGTTTTGCTGTTAATGGCATAGATGCACCGAACCGGGACACAGTCTCAAACTTCCTAGCGGATGTGATCGAGCTTTAAAGCAGCTTTCTTCTAGAAGCTTTCTTTCCCGCTTTCTTTCTATTCTTGGAATAATCCTTATCCATTCTTTGAGGATAGAAAGAAGATAAGATGTAATAGTTGGCGTTTCCCGCTTTTTCTGCTTTTTAGGGTTTTTATCTTTCTAGATTTAGCAATAAAGCTTGCTTGCTGAGCAAGCCCTAGATTGTGAAAGCAAGGAGATTTTAGGGTTCCCTACTCCTCTGCTTCTCTATAAATAAGAGCCTTTGCTCATTTAGTTTTTTAACGGTTATGCGATAACAAACTGCTGAGTCTCTTTTAGCCAGTAAGTTGTTATTCAGTGTCAGTTCACTTTGTGTTGGAACGGTTATTGTGTTAGCAAATTGCGAGCCTGTATTGCAGCAAGTTGTTATTCAGTTTCAGTTCGGTTGTGTTGTGATAAGCAAATTGTTGAGCCTCTTTAGCCAACAAGGAGTTAGTGAGATTGTTGTTTTCTATTGTGTTAAGAATAAGTTTGCAAGCCTCCTTAGCTGCAATTTCTTGTTCAAGGCATGTTAGAAGGGAGTTTTGTTTTAGAGATTTGAGTAATAAAATCATGAGCCTCTTTTGCCTTGGTCTAAAATCTCAGATTTCCGTTATCTATGTTATGCTTTCATGATCTTTATTTCAGCTTACAGTGAAGTGTGTAGGTGTTTGTTGGGAGAGAGATTATTAAAGTATTTTTTGTCAGAGAATCTACCTTGTTAATTTCTAACTTCTCTTGCTCTGCTATTACTTGAGAGGTTAGGAACGTCTTTAGTTTAAGTTAGTCGTAGTTGAACTTCTTATCAGAAAATCTCAGCTGCGGCGTTTGTGTTTAAAAAACCTTGTGCTCTAAGCTGATCCAAAAGATAGGCAACTTAGTTTTAGTTTCTTTCTTTCAAACACCATCAAAGAGGGAGCCTCCCCTCTAATTTGAAGAGCGGTTTATTGTGCATAGATGTCTGTTTTCAAATCCGCATACTAGAGGTGCAAATTTAAACGCCAACATGTCATGCATGAAACTCAAAAACTCAAAATTTTCAAAATCTAAAGATCTGGGTCTGCTCAAAATGACCTTGTCTACAAAATCCAAATCTCAGTTTTTCGGCCCTAAATTTTAGGAAATTTTCTAAAAATAGAAAGTTTCTTAAAATACACTGTTTATGGGTTTTTCTAGGTTTCTTCTCAAATGGATGTTGGCAAAGTTTTCTAAAAATAGAATGTCTAACTCCAGGGGTTCAAACTGATTTTGATTGGCTTAAAATACTTCCTCTTCAGGCTGGTCCAATCAGAATCGCAAAAGATAAGTCTTTCTCTGGTGGGTCTATTCTACTTTTTCATAAGCTAAATCAGGAGCTCCAAGGTCATCAATGGAGGATGTTCCACTACCAAGTGTCAGATTTGAGGTCTCAAACACTGAATAGAACGAGAAACAACAAATGATGCTTCATGAAATGGAGAATGATGGAGGGGAGCTGGAAAATCTTGAAAACCGAGGAAAAATGGTTAAGTTTGGAGATGTTATGTGCCCCTGTCCAGTCAAGGCGCCTAGCCATTCATGCCTTAGTCATTTTTTAAAACTCGGCATTCGAAACATGGAGCAAAATGTGAAGAGAAAAGGAAAGGTTAAAAAAGTTGAAAATAAAACTATCTCTGGAGGAGATGGGCACCCCAAGTAGCCAAGGGCACCCATCATTTCAAGGTATTAGTTGATCTTGTTAGGATTTGTGCATACAAGACAACTTGCTCAGAATTCCTCTAGCTCCGCAGTGAATCCAACAATAGGTCCATCGGATCAATCAATCAGCTAGGATCATCGATCGAACGAAGAGGTTTCACCAAAGTAGCAAAATGCAAATTATGAAAATCACTTGAAAATATCAAGGAAACACAGGGACACTTCCCCTACCCTTTTGCCCCCAGTACCCGTACCGGGGACGTCTCGGGCTCCCCTTTTTTTCGAAACGTCCCAGATTGGCGGGGATGGCAAGGGGACGACCCGCCGTCCCGGGGACAACCAGTCATCCCCTTTTTTCCAGCATGTTTTTACCAAAAAAAAAACTTAGAAATAAAAAATGCTTTTTTTTTATTGTTTCTAAGTGGACCCCACACCCTCCCAAGCCTAAAATGAAACATAAAGCTTGCTTTCAAAGCCATCTAAGTTAATTTTTAAATTCCAAAAAAAAATTGCAGCTAAGAGGCAAGTGAGCAAGAGAAAAAGTTTGATTTTGATGCAATGTTGGCAAATGTCAAGTAGAGGCAGCCATCATACTTTCAATTACTATGGTTTGGACATTTGTGACTTTGTCATTTTGACATTTGTAGTGCAAACTTGTAGCCTTTGGGCATTTTATTTTTAAAATTTTATATCATATGCACATAAATTGTTTGACATGAATTATGGAAGCAATTAAGTAGTTGTAGTATTAATTTGTTCGACTCTAAAATGTATATGTCAATACGATTGGTGATTACGTTTGCACCTTTATCAATGTTCATTGTTATGATTATCATTACTCATATGAATATCTGAAATTTCCCTATATTTTTTAATATATATATATATATAGCCGTCCCCCCGTCCCCAAAAATCCCCTAAAAAAATGTCATCCCCGAAACACGTTCCGCCATGCCCCCGTACCGGAAACTTGGTGGAACATAGGAAAATATTCTATCTCTAGGAACTTTGGGCGCCCCAAGTAGTCAGGGGCACCTAGGGTTTTGGGGGGTCAAAGTCAACTATTAGGGTTTGCAAATACACTCATCTTCTTCAGAATTATGCCGGCTATCCGGTGGAAATCTCAGCCAGATCATTGGATTCGCAAGTTACCAGCAGTTGTAGATCAAATGGAGGACAAAGTATGGGAGGTCATAGTTGAGAAATTGAAAATGTCCAAAAAACGAATAAGTCTGGAGAGGATGGGTGCCCCAGCTAGCCAGGGGCGCCCAAGGATTTAAGTGCCTGAAAGTTGAAATTAGGGTTTGCAATCTTCATAACAATTCTTCAGATTCTAGCCAGCTCTCCAATGAAATCAACAGTGAACTCAAAAGATTTGTCAATCATCAGATATTGTCGATCAAACGGGCAGAAAAAACGAAGGAAAGAAAGTGGAAATCACAAAAGAATTTAACTCTAGAGAAGTTGGGCACCCCCAGCTAGCTAGGGGCGCCCAACCTTTTGACACCTCAGAATCAATTTTCAAGATAAATCACCTCTAGAAGATCTTCCTCACAATTCTCCAAGCTATCCAACGAATCCAGCTATCAATTCATCAAGCCATTTAAGCATCCGAAAATGCGAAATCAACAATGAATTCATCTGAAAGTTAGAAAACACATAAATTGAAGAATATCAAAAAAATGGCTAACACTGGGAGCCATGGGCGCCCAAGATTTTGAGGCGGCCTCAGATTCAATTTTTTGAGTTGTTGCCTCCTGAAAAATTTACTCATATTCAATCAAGCTCTGCAACGAGATCATCAGCTAGTTCACAGGATTCACCAAACGCCTAGAATTCAAGATCAAACTCAAGTCAAAAGCAAGCAAAAAGTTGAAAATTTCAAGAAAATGGCTAAGTCTGGCAAGAGGGGCGCCCAAATTTTCATGCCTTAGTGAAATTTTCAATTCTCACATTCATCTTCCAAACAACGTCCACATTCAACTATCTTGCTCAAGATTGGCTTCAAAAGATTTAATGTTGGAGAATAAAACGTTTTATTTATTCTCAAAACCTATAAAAGAAGGTTTTGGATTTCATTATTCACATTTTACAAGTTGGCATCCAAAGGAGAAATCATACAATTTTCTGTGTTTCAATTTTCTTTATGGATTCAAGATTGGCAAGCACAGAGGCTCGCTTTTTCATCCCTTATTCTTCCAAAGCATCATTTTTCAAAGGAAGGGGGCCATCTTTTTCAAAATTCGTTCATCTGGGTCAGCTTAGTTCTTGATTCTCTTCAACCTTGGAAAATTTTAAGTTTGCAATAATCTACTTTTTCCACGCTTTTTCAAGAAATCCTCAGTTTTTTCGAAATTTGATCAACTGGGTTTCTCCAGAACGAGATTCTCTACAAAAACCAGGTCCTAGCTTTTTTCAAAGAAATTACTTTTTCAAGTCAAATTAGTATTCTATTTTCAACAATTGGAGCAAAAAAGTTTACGAACCGAGTCGAATTTACAGTCAAAAATCAAGATTTTCAGCATGCAAAACTCTCCACTTGAAATCAAGAACAAATCAGCTTTTGGCGGATAGAGTTTCCCAAATTATCAATGAATGAGTCACCTCTTTGGGGCAGTGATATTTTCCGAGAATAGAACTCAAAAGTGTTGATAGTATGAGCAAGTTTGGTAGTGTTGTCATTAATGTTGTCATTGATGTCAACATAGTTCAGTATATTGCAGATTGTGCATGTATAGTTGAGATACTATTGAGATGTTGTGAGTACATGGAGTTACCTTTATGATGTTGCAGGTGTGTTGAAATGATGAGTTTCCAAGTGTTTTTGAGAAAATTAATAAAGAAAGAAGTCAGAGTTATAAATGTGTTCAGAACGTGCTCCGGTATGTGCTCCACGTTTCTCCTGTGTTGATCCTATACTTGTGCAGATCTTAAGGTTTGTTTTTGGTGATCTAGTGGTGATATCTTCTGAGTTGTAACTTTTGGTTTGATGCGATGTGAAAGTTACGTTCACCGATGTGTGAACTGTTCTGATAGAGTTGGCTTTCTGTGACTGGGAGAAATGTTTCTGCTCCGCAGTCCTCTGCTGTTCTATTTCAGATCTTGCGGATCTGGAAAGTGTCTTACAATGGTGTTTTCTTGGTTTCGGCAAAGAATTTTGTTGTTTGATGATTCGGAAGTCAAGTTTCAGTGTTGTATGTGTTTGCATAGTCTGGATGGACTGATGGAAGGAGTTCGATGTTCGAAGATCATTTCACTTGTAGCGGATGTATCTAAAGGAACCTGAGATGTGTTCTTGTGCATAATGAAGCGTTTTGCATCGTCTACGTACTATCTTCTTGTTGGGAAGAATGTACATCAATGTTCATTTGTGTTTTCATTAGGTTTGGCCAACTTGGTGTTTACACTTCATTTGAAGAATTAAAATTTAATTAAGGAAGCGTGTGGTTGATCTGAGACATTATTTTGGTCTTGGTTAAGTATTTTTATTGGTCCACTCTCATTCCTTTCCACCACGAGAATGTTGAGTTGCCAACCTAATTTGAATTTATGAAATGAAGCTTATGTGGCCGACCTTGAAGAAAGTTTATAAAGTTGAAGATGGTATAAATGCAAGTCGAATTGAGAAGAATTGGATGGTGATGCAAAGTGACGAAATAAGCCACAAATCAAAAGAGCAGAAGTGTGTGAAAGTGAGTTGAGGCAACAGTACTTCATTGTGTTAGATTCTTTAAGGCAGTCAACTAAAGGTTTCTGCAATCTTTTAATCAAGGCTGTGGATGTGTGTAAATTGTTATGGTGGATCTTTTGTTCTCTTTTGTATTAGTAGGCAGTGAGCCTCCCTCTTGGACAGTGAGTCCTTTCTGTAGGCAGTGAACCTTTGTATCTGGACAGTGAGTCCTCTTCTGGGTAGTGAGCCCTTGGTAGTGAGCCTTTGTAATCGGTTTTGCTATTTCTTAATATTGTGAGTTAATCCTCACCATAGTTTTTCCCTCATTGGGTTTTCCACATAAAAATATGGTGTTCATTGTGTTCAGTTTACTTTTTGTTATTTGTGTTTCATGTTCATACTTAATAACAAAATAGTGTGGCTATGGAATTGATAAGTGTTGAAGTTTTAAGTTTGAATTTTTGTGACAACTGATTCACCCCCCCACCTCTCAGTTATCCTGCGCCTTTTAACAATTGGTACCAGAGCTTTGGTTCCTTGGTGTAGAGCTTAACCGCTTAAGGAAGATCCGATGGCACATAAGTTGGCGATCCCTATGTTCGATGGATCTTATTACAGTGATTGGAAAGTGCAGATGAGAGGATATAGTGTTTCTCTTGGTTACAAGACCTAGAAGGCTGTTGAGACAAAGTATGTTGCTCTGGCAAGTGTCCTAGTACTGCAGATGAGGTTTTTGCTTATGAGGAGAATGAGAAAGCGAGGTATGCTATATTACAATGCTCTATCTAAAACTAAGCGAACTAAGGTTCTTTCTTTGGGCAATGCACATGAAGTATGGAAGAAGTTGGAAGAACTGTATGAGGGAAATGAAAGAGAAAAATTGACAAAGAAGTTGGCGGCAAAGCACAAATTTGAGAATCTGAAAATGGAAGAAGGTAAAGAGTTTACAAGCTATTTCTAGAGGGTTGAGATGACAGCAAATGAAGTTAGGAATCAAGGGGGAAACCTAACTGATGAAGATATAAGTGAGAAGATCCTGATCACCCTACCAGATTGCTACAATGATAAGATCTCAATTATTGAAAAAATGTATGATCCTAAGAAGTATACTAAAGTACAGTTATTCAACACCTTGATAGCATTTGAGATGAGAAAGTTCAAGAAAGAAGAAAAGACAGAAACAACATTTAAGGCAATGAAGATTGAAGATCCGGATAGTGATGGTTCTGATGCGTTGGAAGAAAATTTCACCAGAAAGTTGAAGAAAGGTAACGGAAAGTATAAAGGTATGTTGCCCTTTAAATGTTTCAATTATGGTAATATTGGTCATTATGTTTCAAGATGTCCGAATAGAGTTGTACATAAGAAGAACAAGGATTAGAAAGATAAGGATAGAAGAAGTCGAAATCTCTGATGATGAATCTAATTATGAGGGTGATGATAGTCAATGCTTATTTTTAGCTTTGGAGAATAAATCTGTGTCTAGTAACCCTGGAAAATGTGCAAGGAAGAATGTTTCAGAAAACAAGAAGGATGGGATGGAAGGTACTGTGGTCACCGCCTTTCATGCTAAGCAAGATGAAGATTACTGGGTGATTGATAGTGGATGTTCTAATCACATGACCGGAGATAAGAGTAAGTTCACTAAACTTGAGAGGTATGGTGGTGGTTTGGTCATGTTTGGTGATGATTCAAGAGCTAAGATTTGTGGGAAAGGTACAATTAGTTTTGATGGAGTACACAGCACTGATGATGTATATTATGTAAAGGGTTTGAGGCATAACCTTTTGAGCGTTGGACAGATGTGTAGCAATGGTTTTAAACTTGTTTTTTAGAATAATACATGTGAAATCAGAAAAGGATCCGGAGATATGGTTGTCGTTGGAAGGAGAACTCATGGAAACATCTATCAGCTTAAAGGTGTGGATGGTCAATGCCTTGTATCTCAAATCAATGAAAGTTGGCTATGGCACCGCAGAATGGGACATGTAAACTTTGATAATTGATGCAGGAGCATCCTTGGTTCTTGGCAATCTTGCATCAACCAAAAATATTTTCTTTCAATTTTTGTTATTGTTCTATTCTTGCTCAGTTCAAGTTGGCAAATTCAACATTTCACCTTATTTGCTCACCAGACCCTGTGGATCTATATTTTCATCGTGGACATGTTCATTTTCCTTATTCCAAGATTTGAGCGCGATTAGATCTTTTTTCGGCAAGTTATTGCTTCTGGATTTAATGGTAGTTTCATGAACCGGCACAGGAATAATTTTCTAAACTAACGGCTAGTTTGATCGCTTGTGGATCTTTCTTGTAACTTGCGGATCTTGACGGTGTGATTCGAATTGTTTCGTGGAGTGTCCCCGACCTTAATTATAGGTCCACATTTCATCCTATGCATTCACCGAAGAGTAATTCAAATTTGAGGCCGACCTATTCATGCACACGTTACATTTTCTTTCATTGGAGATTGTAATAATCTTGGGCCAACGCAAATGATTCTAGATCTCAAGATATGATATAAATCATTGTAATAGATCATTAGAAAAGTAGTTAGAGGAATATTAGATTTGAGATGTTAGATTTCAGCTCGCATTAAGGAGCATATAGGAATATTGTATTTGAGCATATTGTATCAAGCCTGTGAGCCGAATCTATAAACCCGGATGTTGCTGGTTGTTTGTAATTGAAATTTATGATAATAAGAATGTTTGAATCTGCATTTTCCTCCAATTTTTGTGTTGCTTCTATTGTGTGACTCTTGTTGCACGGTCTAGATTGTTCTCTTTGAGGACCCTCCTACCATGGCTGCACCAGATTGGTATTAGAGCGAAATTCGATTCATGAGAGATCCCCAGAATTCGCAAAGTCCTGTTGAAAATTTGTTTTGGGGTGGCAGACTAAGGATCCAACCTACAGTTGCAGAGGACTTGTGTAAAGATGGCAGGAAGAAAAAATGTTAGAGGAAATGGAGCGCGCGGAAATGCAAACCCAACTTTAATGGAGATGTAGAGAAGAATTGTTGCTACATTAGAAGCAGTTGAAACGACCCAGAGGAGAGGTCGACCAGTTGACGATGTGAGTGATGAAGAGGTAGAAGTACAGGAAGAAAGGGAAAGAGAAGATCAACCTAGCCTGGATCAGAGAGAAGAGAGGTTCATAAGAGCCCTACCTAGAGAAAATACTAAACCACATTTCAATCCACCAAATTATAGAGGTAAGTTGGATTTGGATGAATTGCTTGATTGGATAATGGAGATGGAAAAGTATTTTGATTTTGAAGGTACCACTAAAGATAAGAAGGTGAAATTTGCTTGTACAAAGTTGAAAGGACATGCATCCCTTTGGTGGGAACATTTGCAGATAAATAGGCAAAGAAGAGGAAAGGAGAAGATAAGATCATGGGATCGAATGGTGAATAAGTTAAGGACGAAGTTTAGGCTTGTAGATTATAAGATCAATTTATTCCAGAAGTTTCAAAATTTGAAGCAGGAGTTAAGTGTGATAGAGTATACTGAGGAGTTCTACAAGTTGAATATTAGATCCGGACATTCAGAGGATGAGGTCGAGCAAGTAGCCAAATATATGAATGGCTTGAGGTCATCTATATAGGATGAAATCAGTTTGATCAAGTTGTAGAGTGTGGAAGAGGCATATCAATGTGCCCTAAAAGCAGAAGAGAAGCTGAATAAAAGACATGAGCAGAGACAGAGAGTAAGAGGTGGAAGATTTCAGAGAGGAAGAACTTTTACCGGAGGAGGAAGAGGATCTTTTGCAGATCAAAATAAAGATAAGGAAGTCAGTAAGAATGATAATTCGTACCATAGAGGTGATGGAAACTCTTACCAAAGAGGAGGATATGGTGGTTACTAGAATGAGGGTTATAGAAAAGATGATAGTGAACAAGAGAAAAGAGTATTCAAGGGAACTTGTTTTAAATGTGGTGGAGAAGGACATAGAGCATTTGAATGCAATCAAGGAGAGACAAGTAGAAAGACAGAAAACAATAGAAGAACAGCCTTTGTTGAGGAGGATCATGACGGAACATCTAATAAACCGGAAGATGGAGAAGTGTTGGTGAATAGAAGAGTATTGTGTCAAAGTGAGATGGAGCAAGAACCATTGCAAAGAAAGAATTTGTTTCGAACCAGATGCAAGGTAGTTGGTAAATGTTGCAAAGTGATTGTTGACAGTGGAAGCTCAGAGAACCTAGTTTCCGAAGAAATGGTGACCAAATTGAAGTTGGAAATATTGAAACACCCAAAACCCTACCAGATAGCATGGATTCAAGATGAGCATAAGATACTGGTAAGTGAACAATGTTTTTGTGAAATTGAAGATAGGAAATTATCATGATGAAGTTTTGTGTGATATCATGCCTATAGATGTATGCCATGTTTTGTTGGGAAGGCCTTGGCAATATGATAGATACGCTATTCATGATGGAAAGAAGAACACATATACCATTGTTGCTAATGGGATGAAGCAGACTTTGTTGCCATTGGAGGATGTTCCTAAAGTTGAGGTTTGTATGAGTGCTAGAATTTGTTTGGTTGATGGAAGGAGATTTCTGGATGGACTGAGACATGAGAACATGTGCTATGCCTTGGTTCCTAAGAACGCTGAAGACTTGAAGCATGTAGAAGAACAACCGGAGGAGATAAAAGAGTTACTGATAGAATATGAAGAAATCATTTCAGATAATGTACCTGATGGATTGCCACCTGTGAGGAGTATTAGTCATTGCATGGATCTGATTCCTAGAGCTAGTTTTCCTAATAAAGCAGCACACCGGATGACACCAACAAGGAATGAGGAGTTGAATAGACAAGTGCAGGAGTTGTTGAGGAAGGGTTTGATTAGAGAAAGCTTAAGTCCATGTGCAGTACCTGTTGTGCTAGCACCTAAGAATGGAGAATGGAGGATGTGTACAGATTCTAGAGCCATAAACAAAATCACGGTGAAGTATAGATTTCCTTTGCCTCGGATGGATGAAATTATGGATTGTTTGAGTGGAGCTAGATACTTTACAAAGATAGATTTGAAGAGTGGATATCATCATATCAAAATCAAAGAAGGGGATGAGTGGAAGACAGCATTCAAGACAAATGAAGGATTGTATGAGTGGTTGGTGATGCCTTTTGGACTAACAAATGCACCGAGTATTTTCATGAGGCTAATGAATGAGGTATTGAAGAAATTCTTGGGTAAGTTTGTGATTGTTTATTTGGATGACATCTTGATTTTCAGTAAAACTAGAGAAGAACATTTGTTGCATATCAGACAAGTCTTGCAGAGGTTGAAAGAAGAGCAGTTGTTGATAAACATTAAGAAGTGTAGTTTCATGAAGGAAGAATTGGTATATCTGGAATTTGTGATATCTGCAAATGGATTGAAGATGGATCCTGAGAAGGTGAGAGCAATTGTTGAATGGCCTACACCAGAAAGCATTGGAGAGGAAAGATCATTTCATGGATTGGCTAGTTTCTATCGGAAGTTCATTAGGAATTTCAGTTCTATTTGTAGTCCTATGACAGAAACAATGAGAGGGGATAGGAAAGATTTTAGGTGGACATCTGGAGCAGACCGAAGTTTAGAGTTGTTGAAACAGAAGGTGACTGAGCAGCCTGTGTTGCCTTTACCAGACTTTAGTAAGGTATTTCAGGTAGATTGTGATGCAAGTGGAAATGCAATTGGAGCAGTGTTAAGTTAAGAAGGAAGACTAGTAGCTTATTTCAGTGAGAAATTGAATGATGCTAGGAGAAGATATTCAGTGTATGACCAAGAGTTTTATGCCATAGTTCAAGCCTTGAAGAAGTGGAGACACTACTTGTTGCCTAAGGAGTTTATGTTGTATACAGATCATCAAGCATTGCAATATTTGAATAGTCAGGGTAAGTTGAATCAGAGACACATGAGATGGGTAGAATTCTTGCAGAGTTATACTTTTGTTTTGAAACATAGGAGTGGAAAGTCAAATAGAGTTGTTGATGCTTTGAGTAGAAGGAATTTACTGGCAGAGATGAGAGTGGAGGTATTAGGTTTTGATGAATTGAAGAACTTGTACGAGGAAGACCCGGATTCTGCAGAACCTTGGAGAGTTTGTAAAGAACCAGTCTTTGAGGATAGGAGTTAGTGGTTGGATTATTTCATTCAGGAGGATATGTTGTTCAGAGGAAATCAGTTGTGTATACCCCAGAGTTCAACGAGGGATAGCTTGGTGAAAGAAAAACATAGTGGAGGATTGTCATCACACTTTGGAATTGATAAGACAGTAGCATTAGTAAGTGAGAGTTTATTTTTGGCCACAGATTCATAAGGATGTTAGGAAATTTGTGCAGAGTTGCAAAGTTTGTCAAGTTGCAAAAGGGAGTAGTCAGAATGTTGGATTGTATAAGCCTTTAACAGTTCCGAAGAGACCTTGGGAGGATATCAGCATGGATTTCATACTTGGTTTGCCGAAGACACAGAGAGGTAATGATTTTATATTTGTGATGGTGGATAGATTTTCAAAAATGGCACATTTCATACCTTGTAAGAAGACAACAAATGCAGTACAGGTAGTAGACCTGTTTTTCAAGAAAGTGGTCAGATTGCATGGATTACCTAGGAGTATTATTTCAAACAGAGATACAAAGTTTATTGGTTACTTTTGGAGGACGCTTTGGAAGAAGTTAAAGACAGATTTCAAGCTTAGTTCTACTTTTCACCCACAAATTGATGGATAGACAGAGGTAGTAAACAAGAGTTTGGGGAATTTGCTGAGATGTTTGGTTGGAGAGAAAACCGGAAGTTGGGATTTAGTCCTTGCACAAGCAGAGTTTGCTTACAATAATTCAGTAAATAGAAGTACCGGAAAGACACCTTTTGAGATTGTTTCTGGAGTTCATCCCAGAGGTATATCAGAGTTGAGAGACATCAGTATGGAAGATAAAAGGAGTGCAGAAGTAGAGGAATTTGCAGAACATATGGAGAAAGTACATACTCAAGTAAAACAGCAATTGGAAGACATGAACCAGAAGTATAAGGAGCGAGCAGATGAAAAGAAGAGACATAAGGAGTTCGAAGTTGGAGAAGAAGTGATGGTGTATTTGAGGAAGGAAAGATTTCGAGTTGGCACATACAATAAGCTCAAGATGAGCAAGTTTGGACCCTGTAAGATTTTGAAGAAATTTAATTCAGGAAATGCATATGAAGTAGAGTTATCGGATGGCATGGGTATATCACCTATATTCAACATTGTAGATCTACATCAGTACCATGAAGCAAAATTCAATAAAGATAGTAAAGCAGAATTGGAGAAACAGTTTCCTAAACAACAGTCAAATGAGATAGAAGAGATTTTGGATATCAAAGATGGGAGAAAAACTCGTGGAAGACAGTACAAAGAATATCTTGTGAAATGGAAAGGCAGACCAATGGAGGATTCTTCTTGGATTTCTCAGGCTAAGGTAGACTGCTTTGGTTTTCCTTTAGCCCCAGCAAAGTGAGGGACTCACTTTTCAAATAACCCCGGATGTCTAATGCAGGAGCATCCTTGGTTCTTGGCAATCCTGCATCAACCAAAAATATTATCTTAAAGTTTTTGTTCTTGTTATGTTCTTGCTCAATTCAAGTTGGCAGATTCAACATTTCATCTTATTTGCTCACCACACCCTGTGGATCTATATTTTCATCATGGACATGTTTATTTTCCTTATTCCAAGATTTGAGCGCGATTGGATCTTTTTTCCGGAAAGTTATCGCTTCCGGATTTAATGGCAATTTCTTGAACCAGCACCGGAATAATTTTATAAACTAACGGCTAGTTTGATCGCTTGTGGATCTTTCTCGTAACTTGCGGATCTTGACAATGTGATTCAAATTGTTTTGTGGAGTGTCCCCAACCTTAATTATAGGTCCACACTTCATCCTATGCATTCACCGAGGAGTAATTCAAATTTGAGGCCGACCTATTCATGCACACGTTACATTTTCTTTCATTGGAGATTGGAATAATCTTGGGCCAACGCGGATGATTCTAGATTTCAAGATGTGATATAAATCATTGTAATAGATCATTAGAAAAGTAGTTAGAGGAATATTAGATTTGGGATGTTAGATTTCAGCTCACATTAAGGAGCATATAGGATTGTATTTGAGCATATTGTATCAAGCCTATGAGCTAAATCTGTAAACCCGGATGTTGCCGGTTGTTTGTAATTGAAATTTCTGATAATAAGAGTGTTTGAATCTGCATTTGCCTCCAATTTTCGTGTTGCTTCTATTGTGTGACTCTTGTTGCACGGTCCGGATTGTTCTCTTTGAGGACCATCCTACCGCAGCTGCACCAATAATCTAGTCAGAATCAGTTCAAGAGATGTTGTCCAAGGTCTACCTAGAATCACAAAGTCTGCTAATGCTATTTGTAGAAGTTGTCAGTTAGGGAAACAGACAAGATGCAACTTTAAGGGAAAAGAGCAATCTACTACCGGAATGCTGGAATTAATTCATACTGACCTCTGTGGTCCAACTAGAATAAGAAGCCTGAATGGTGACAGGTATTTCATGCTCCTTATTAATGATTATTCTTGAATGACATGGGTTGCTTTTCTTAGAGAGAAGACTCAAGCTCTGGATAGGTTTAAAGTGTTCAAAGCAAGAGAGGAAAATGAAGTGAATTTGAGAATCAAATGTTTGAGATCTGACAGAGGTGGAGAATTCACTCCTGGTGAGTTTAATACATTTTGTGAGCAGCATGGCATAAAAAACAGCTTTTTGCTCTGAGAACCCCTCAGCAGAATGGGGTAGTTGAGAGGAAAAACCGGATGGTACAAGAAGCTACAAGAACCATGATGAAAGAATCAAATGTATCGGATGTGTACTGGAGAGAGGCAATACACACTGTTGTTTATGTTCTTAATAGAGTTCAGATTAGAGGCAACAGCACAAAAACTCATTTTGAGTTATGGATTGGTAAGACTCCTACTGTGAAGTACTTTAAGGTATTTGGAAGAAGATATTACATTAAAAGAGATGATGAAAATCTTGGAAAGTTTGATGCTAGATGTGATGAAGGAATTTTTCTTAGGTACTCTACTACTAGCAAAGCATATAGATGCTTCAATAAAAGATTGAGGAAGATTGTTGAAAGTGCTAATGTGAGAGTTGATAAAGACATGTACAGACCTATTGAGATAAGCGAAGTTGAATGATCCTATTTGTGGTCAAGTACTTGAAGAGAATAAGGAGAAAGAAGAAGAAGAAGAAAAGATTGAAGAAGAAGAAGAAGAAGAAATCCTGGAACTTGCTGTTAAGACTTCTAAGTATGCGCAAAAAAATCATCTGGAGGAACAAATAATTGGAGATAAGAGTGAAGGTGCGAAGACAAGAAGAAAAGTAGCAGGTGGGGTAAATCTGTGTTTACTCTCTAAAATTGAACCTAAGTCTGTGAGTGAAGCATGTGAAGATGAGAATTGGATGAGAGCTATGAAAGAAGAGTTGCAGCAAATAGAAAAGAATCAAACATGGGAATTAGTTACTAGACCTGTGAATAAGAATGTAATTGGTTCAAAATGCATGTTCCGGAATAAGTTGAATGAAAATGGTGAAGTTATAAGAAATAAGGCAAGACTTGTATGCAAGGGATACTCACAAGTTGAAGGCATAGACTTTGAAGAAAGATTTGCTCCTGTGTCTAGAATGGAAGCTATTAGAATGTTTTTGGCATTTTCTACCCACAAGGATTTCAAAGTATATCAGATGGATGTCAAGTCAGCATTTCTGAATGGTGAAGAAGTATACATGGAACAACTTGAAGGATTTCAATTATCTGACAAACTGAAACAATTTTGGCTAGAAATTGCTTGAATTAACAAAGGAGATGATTACATTAAATAGAGGAGGTAGATCACTGTAGACATTTAAAATGTCTAACTACCTCACCTACAAACTACTATAGCAACAGTAATATTGACCATTAATACAAGAAGAATATAATATTCTAACACCCTCCCTTAATGGTCAATCGTCTAACTAGCCTACAGAAAACACTCTACAGGTCATTTGGCCACAAATTTTTCAGAACATTCTGCTGCTGCTGATACCCTCCTTGGATCTACAGAATGTTAATGACCAAGAGTACAAAAAAGCATCTAGGAAAAAACAGAGAAGGTTGCCCCTTCTTTAGAAAGCTCTGCAACAGGAGACAAGAGCCTACCACTAACTTTGCCACTTGAGAGGAGTCCGCCACTAACCTTCCCAGAAACTGCAGAACTTCAGACCAGAAAACGTCCAACCTGATGGTCGATAACAGAGCTGTTCCGCCCTATCGCTAGAGACACACCGAGAACAACTGCCATGATTTTGAGGATAAATCGGCAAACTGTCGAAACTTTTGCAGAGGAGCACGACGCTCGAGAACAGACTGCAAGAAGCTAGTTGTGCAGATGTTCGCTTGAACAACTTGAGGTGTGACTAAAACACACTACAACAAACCCAAGAGTACAAATCATTTTTTTCGGAAAAAACGGTAAAAACCAGAGAGGAATCCCACGCATTTTGCGAATTACAGAAACCCAAAAAGTAGCTGGCACGGAATCTGAAACACGGATCAGCATACAAAACATCGTTTTTAAGGAAAAACGGTAAAAACCTTTAGAAACTAGGGAGCCCTCCCGTGCAACAGAAACCCTGACTAGGGTAGACAGGAACTGACCCTTAATTTTTGAGGAGAAAATTATAAACCCTCATGGAATTTTTTAAAGGGAAAAAATTATCAAAACCCGTACAGATTTTTTTAAGGGAAAAAATATTAAAACCCATTAGCCAGATTTTATTTTATTTTTTAAGGGAAAAAATATTTAAAAAACCCACCCATCGATTATCGGCTAAAAAATAGTGGATTTGGAACCCTAGCTGCCAAAACAGCTCTGCACAGAAATCGAGGCACGAAAAACGAAGCACCTAGAAAAATCGGACAACCCATTTGAGATCTCTAAAAACCCACAAGGAATCTGCAAACAAATAAATTTTCTGCCTTGAACTGGAGGGTCAAAACCCTAGACAAAAATTTTGGAACCCTAGCTACCATTAAAGCTCCAAAAAATTGCAGAAAATTTGTGAAAAAATTGAAAAAAAAATCATGTCTTCAACCACAGCCTAAAAGATCCTTCAAAAATCGACCAGATTTGTAGACAAAATCGTGCCCACGAAATGCAAAAACGCGTCTAGGTCGAAGAAATCGCGCACCCAGAAACTGAGCAAATTCGTGCCCAAAAAACGCGATTTGATACACATTTTTGACAAAAGAACGAGGCCAGAGAAGAAACGAAGTCGCGCCACCTGAAAAGAGTTGAAAAAATGCGGCAAAAAATAAGTGGAAATCGCACCCAGAATGCAGATGAAATTCGCGACCAAGAAGAGCTGGAAATCGCGTCCAAAAAAGGAGAAAAAAACTTGACCAAATTTTGCAATCTAGGCGGGTTTTGCAGTCGCGCCCAGAAACTGAATGTATTTCGCTCCAGCACAAAAACGCGAAATCGTGCGAGCTGCAGAGGAAAAACGTGGCTGAAAGAGGGTCGCGTCTGAAAAAAACGTGAGCAGAAGAGAGAAGATGCGCGGCTACGCACGATTTCTCTCTTTTTTTTTCTTCAAATTCTGAAAAACCCACAATTTTCAGAAGCCACGAAAATTCCAACAGAAAACCCTCACGAAAATTTTTCTCAGAAGAAAAATTTTAGCGCCCAAGAATAGCTCACGATTTTCTCAGAAACCCTAAGCCCTCCCGTGAGGGAGTCAGACCCAGGCCAACTTCTGCTCTGATACCATGAAACAATTTTGACTAGAAATTGCTTGAATTAACAAAGGAGATAATTACATTAAATAGAGGAGGTAGATCACTGTAGACATTTAAAATGTCTAACTACCTCACCTACAAACTACTGTAGCAACAATAGTATTGACCATTAATACAAGAAGAATATAATATTCTAACACAAACCGGATATGGTTTGTAAGTTGAAGAAGGCATTGTATGGACTGAAGCAAGCTCCCAAAGCTTGGTATGCAAGATTGGATAGATACCTGATAAAGCAAGGATTCAACAAAGGCTCTGTTGATAGCAATCTTTACTTCAAAGTGCAAGGTAACAAAATATTAATAGTGGTAGTATATGTTGATGATATCATCTTTGGTGGAAATGAAGGCATGTGTAAGATATTTGTTGAAGAAATGCAAAAACAATTTGAAATGTCCATGATTGGTGAGTTGAATTTATTTCTTGGTCTTCAAGTGAATCAAACTGATAAGGGGATATTCATTTCACAATCTAAGTACGTGAAAGAGTTGTTGAAGAAGTTTGGAATGGATGATTCCAAACCGGTTAGTACTCCTATGGTGACTGGATGTAAGCTGAGTAAAGATGATGAATCTGCTAAAACTGATCAGAGCAAATACAGATCTATGATTGGCGGACTGTTGTATCTTACTACTACCAAACCGGATATTATGCATGTAGTATGTTTAATTGCCAAATTTCAAGCAGGTCCTAAAGAGGCACACGTTATAGTTGTAAAGAGGATATTTAGATATCTTAAAGGTACACCGGATTATGGCTTATGGTAT
>VDFB02095685.1:0-60851 GCA_007258455.2 Sequoia sempervirens | reverse complement strand
AGAAAGTGATAATGAAAATAACTACTTGATTGGTTCAAGAAATGTGTGCTAGAATAACATGCCAAATGTTATGAGGTTACCTTTTTATTTTAAGATGGAAGGATCACTTGATCACCAATTTCACAATAATAAATAACAATGTGAGAAATACTTTCTCCCCCACCCCATCTACAAGGTAGTCAACTTAAAAATGACTTATCTATGAAATATATGACACTTATTAAAGACACCTTCTTAAATGCTATAACACATCATGAACACCTTGATTCATGAATGAGAGTATAAGGCTCATTATTACAACCTATGATCTTGTTGTCACTACATAAGACATGGGACAAGATATAAACATATGATACTCAAACATTTTATGATAGATACCTCATGCTAAGACATTAATGATGTATTATACACATCATACATCCCATGGTCCACATAAGTTGAAGGTTACCTATCCCATTAATTTAATCTAACTTGTTAACACTATTGAGGTTAAAATTGGTGCTAAAAGAGTTGCAACTATCATATGAAAGGTGGGGACTTACACTACGCCCCTGCATAGTTTCATCCTTCTATGAAAACTTGGAGGAGTTGTATATCAAACACAAGTATGGGTCAAGCAAAATATGGAACTACGACAAAACAGGTGTGCATGCTAGTAGAAATTATGGAGTGAGAGTTATTGCAAAGATGAGGACCAAATGAGTTCCACATTTAATTTAAAAAAGAAGAGAATGGATCACTACTTTAGCATGTATTAGTGCATCAAGATAGGCTATACCTAGTTTTTAATTGTTCAAGTTGAAGATAAACATTAAAAACTACATTATTCATAGTGACCCAAGGGCATGCATGGTAGCCCAAGAGCATGCTTGGATGAAAAAATAATTGTTTATCTAATGGTTAAAACACTTTGCTAGAAATTTCCTAGGCAAGGTTTCACCAACAAATAGAAAAAGTTACTCATATTTGACAGTCATGGCAGTCATGTGCCATTCAATACAATTGAAGAAGCAAGGAATATGGGCATAGATTTTCTCACACTTCTAGCACATACTAGCCAAAAATTACAACCCCTTGATGTCAATGAATTCTCACCTTTCAAAAATTACTTCAAATAGCAAAGGAGTGTATGGGTCTCTACACATCCTCAACTTGAAATAGGAAGGGAAGAGTTGGAAACTCTTGCTAGCAAAGCCTTTGTATAGGCTTTGACTCCTTGTAATATTATAAGTGGTTTTAGAAGAACAATAATTTGATAGTTAAGTCAACATGCACTTGATGCACATATGAGGGCAAGTGAAGCCTTCGTAGTTGAAGACAAAGAAACCAATATGGGACCATACAAAAATGCCACAATAGCTAAGGATGACGTACAATTCATTGTAGCATAGACTTGTTTGAGGCTAGCACGTTTTAATGAAGATGAGATTGACATATTTGTGGAAAAATTCAATACAAGCAATGCCCTAAATCCAAAAAAAAAGTTAGGGCATTGAATGGAGAATAATGATGTTCAAGTGAATGACATAGAATTCCTTGCATTTCAAATAACATGCAATAAGGCAGCAAAAATTGAAGAAAGACTCAATCTACCATCACATACAAGGATGTCAAGGTGGTTTCAAGATGTAGTTTTAAACCTAGGGATGCATTTGAATTTCAATCAAGGGGATGAAGGACTATCCATGCCATCACCCCCACATATTGATCTTGAAAATATTATCCACTACTTCATCACCATAAGAAATTGGGATGCAAATGATGGAGCAGAAGGAATGGATGCTAATGATACAAGTGACTAGGAAGCTAACTTTGTGCATGTACACAAGTCGAAGACTAGCAAACAACAAGAAAAAGAAGCAATTTATTGTAACTCTTGACACAAAGGGTGCACCAATCATCAAATAGAGGTCGCATTGGGGTGCTACGCCTAAGTAGGAAATATCATTTTTTGACTTCATATGATTATATCAATTTTTTGAATGAATAAGATACATAGAAATAAAGAAATGAAGAATTGTAGCAAAGGAAAAGGGAGCAAATAAGAGAAAAGAAGGTAGAAAAAGAAGCAAAACTGGAAGAGAGGGAGACATTAAGATTGCAAAAAGCTGCAAAAAAATAGTAAATGGCTAAGGAGAAGCTCAAGCAGTGACAATAGAGGGAGATTGAAAGGAAGCAAGAAAAGATTGATCGACAGTTGAAGGCAACCCAAAAGAAAGAATATATAGCAGAAAGAAACAGATATAAGAGTACACCTATGACTCCTCTACGATCGCAACATCCAATTTTAAGGGACATGATTAGTATTTTATCTCCAACCTTTTCCGCTCTTCATAGCCTACAAAACAAGTCTTCTATAGGCTACTCTGAATAGTTTTAGCTCATTTTAGAGGAAAATCAAGCATTTCTTGCCTATATAGCAAGTGCCATGAAAAATAATTTGTACTCATTAATATCATCTCTAGTTGATGTTAAATTAGTTGATTCCCAAGGACACTCCACTTCTTAATTAGATATATGGATGTCTGACTAGGATTCTTTTTTGTAAACTTTATATGACTTTGTTGTGTGCTACTATCTTTTTTGTAAACTTTAAGAATTTGTTTTGTGATACTGTCTTTTTATAGCTTTGTTTTAATCAGGTTTGTCTAACTTTATAGTATATTTATTTCACAACTTTCAATATATATTTCAATTTTTTTGCTATCATGGTAGTTTTGTGCAATAGTTTTGTAATGTTATTTCATGCAAACATGGTGATGAAGAGGTAGTGTGTAGAGTACTAATTGGAGTGAATGTATAGTGGTTTCTGGTGTTAAGGCTTGGTGAATAATGTGTATTTCTAGACTATTATGACTGCTAACCTGAACCTCCAACATTAACCCCTAAATTTTACCCATTCACTTTTGAGCGTTTATGAATAATGAAACTGTTATATTTTCACCCTAATATTGACATATATAAATATGTATGTATCTATATATACCTATATATATCTATATATACCTATATATATCTACATATATATCTACATGTATATAATATGTATATACATACATATATAGATACACACACATATCTATCAATTTGTATAAATGTGTTAGCTTTGGGTTGCCATGTTTATTTATGTTTTACACCATGTGATGTCGCCATGGCTATTTGGTGGTGGATTATTTCCCACAGTTTTTGGGGATAAAATGGGGTATGTGCGTGATCACTACATGGAAAAATGTTCTTAAGTGGCAAAAATTTAAAAATAAAAGTTAGGAAACTTGACATAAAATTTTGAATAAGTTATCTATATTATTTCAAAAATATGCAAGATTAGAATTTTAGAAGAAATGAATGTAGTTTATAAACTACTAGGTTTTTTTTTTAAATCTATTTATGAAAAATTTGAAATTTCAATGCAAAGTAGTATTTAAATTCTCAGGAAAATAGTAGCAGTGTCTCACCACCCAACAACAATAAAATGATAATAATTTTATGTAAGATTTCTAGATATAAGTAGAGGACCTTATGTCCCAATGTGGATGCATATTTTTAATTTTTTCTAAGTAAATAATTAATTACGATTTTTTTACAACTTTTCAAAAATAAAACTCGTGATGTCTAACCACCATAACTTGTCAAACTTCATGAAATTCATTTTTTTATTACTATAATATGTGAAGCATAGAATGTGACACATGTTTCAGACGCAAAAAATGCAGGATACCGCTTGAAATTTATAGATATTTGTCAATCACTATCAATCAAGACTTTAGTTGTAATTCAAATAGAAAAGCCACTATTTATTAAATTCAAAGTAAAGCATAATTTATATTGGTGGAAATTTGAGAATCTCCTTTTAAAACCCTTTCGCTTCATCAATTTTGTAAAAAAATTCATCGCCTACATACCCTGCCAAAACCATCATATATCGCCACTTTGCCCATCATGATCCCCGCACATACCCAATGATTATTTTCTACTCTCAATTTTTCCCCACACTCATAGTCTAGTCAACCCTCCACAATTTCATGATTTTGTGTGATAAAATGATGAGGCATCTCGCAGGTTTGACCATATGTTTGCAAAATTTAATAATGTATTTATCTTCTTGGACCTTTTTCTCAATAACCTGTGTGTATTTGTATGCATTCATATAATTGTATGCTTGAACCTTTTACATGTCAAGTCTGTCCACTATCTATGTATGAATGTCTCAAGTTTGTGTTGCCAACTAATTACAATAGAATACATCTTAATTTTGGAGCTACTCTTGATATGTATCTGTACGTATATATATGCATATATACATTATATATGCATACATATATATACATACATATCTATATGCATCTATACATGTAAATATGTTTAGTGTATATGAATGTTTGAAGTTTTAACTGGCAATTGAACACTAAAGAATATAGTTTAGGTCTTTCCACTTTGTATGAATGTGTCAAGTTTGGGTTATCAATTGAATACACTAGAATATATCTTCATTTTGGAGGTACTCTTCATATGTATCCATACATACATACATACATACTATATATATATATAAGTATGCATCTATACATGTAAATATGTTTAATGTGTGAATGTCCAAAGTTTCAATTGACAATAACAACATAGAAGAATACATTTGAACACTAGATATAAATGATATACATTCATAAATATATATATACATATATGTATGTATGTATGTATGTATGTATGTATGTATGTATGTATGTATGTATGTATGTATGTATGTATGTATGTATATGTATTTGAAAATATAAATGTAAATGCAATGGCTAGATGCTCTATTAAAAAAGTAAATGCAACACATGAATAAAGAAAAATATTTGTATGTATATAAGTGTGTGTTTTTAAATGTAAGTGCAAATGCAAAGAGCATATGGTTTTGTGGTGTTATAGATGCAACATATCCATAAATTTGTGTAACTAAAATTCTAAATTCTTCAAAACATAGAATATGAAATTGATCAAATTCTATATTCTAAATGTTAGTGTAAAATAAATAAGAATAATGAACATTATAAAAGAACACAATGTCTAGTGGGTCATTGCCAAAGTAAAGTCTCGAAATACTTTACCTGAAATATCAGCTTACAAATTGACATGCTCTACAAACATCCCAACCATTTCACATGTCTGCCACAACAAAAATATATAATTGAACAAACATACATGAACAAAGTTAATGAAATAACTAAAATGACATATTAGTTATTGAAGGAATTAGTGCATTGTCAAATTGAAATTTAGAGCCACATGAACAAAATATCCCAAATTATGTGGTGTGTTAACAAACACATTGATTGAATTTCCTGCCACAAACATTGTTGCATTTCCTCTCCTTGTTCTCTCGTGCCTACAAGAAAAAATTTATAATCAAGGGTAGTAATGAATAAACATCAAATAAAATTTGCAATAATGCATGTACAACAACACATAATTTCACAAGTACAACATCTTGATATTTCCATATGGAAAACATATATCTATAAATATATCAACACACAAAAACACACAAACATATATGAAAAGATATGTGTGTGTGTATGTTGATTTATGGATACTAAAACATATATATGTGAATGGCATTGTATACCAAGATATATTAAAGTTATATTCAACAATTATCATCATCCTTGGATATATGAGGAATGTGCAAAGATGCCAATCAATGCTCTATAGTATGGAGAGGATATTAGCAAAGGAGAATAATTATGAATGTTGTTGGCTACTTTCCCTCTTAGTTAGTAATTCGAATTTGACAATTCAATGCATTCAATTTGGTTGTTGTGTTTAAAATTTGAATTTTTTTGGGGATGATCTAATCATTTAAATTTTTTGTTGCCATTTATGTAGGTTTTTTATGTTGAAATGACTAAATTTTGTATTATATTTGGATTTGATGTTTAGTAGGGGAGCCTTATATAATTTTTTTTTTTTTGCATGTTTGTATATAAAATGGTTTTAATAGATAACTTCACACACTGTTAACTCATGAAAAGTAATAAAAGATTAATATGTATTATTATGTGTTTAGTTGTCAACCCAAATTTCAAACTAAGTGGAATTAATAGATAGATTCATATACATAAAAACATAAACATACATGCATACATTCATAGAAACTACATATACACAAAAACATAAACATACATATACTTCACAAAACATAAAAGACCCAATAGCCTTTTGCTATAACCACCAAATAATTTATTTTTTAAATCCTAATTGTTTCAATATTAGGGTCCAATTATACAAATTTCATCATTCATATATTATCAAAAGTGAATGGGTCAAATTCACAAGTTAATGTTGGAGGTTTAGGTTAGTGGTCATAATAGTTTGCACCTACACCTTATTTGCAAACCCTTATCACAAAACACCACTACACATTCACTACAATTAATAGTCACATTAGGTCTAGTGGTGGATTAGTTTCCAATTAAAACTTCAAATCTTCATAGACAGTGGGAAAATTCATGTACATACATATAGAGACAAACATGTACATACATACATATAAATACCTATATATGTATGTATATATGTATACATAAACAAATTTATTAATATGAAGATGAAAGCTTACCCATTTCAAAGGTATTGAAGTATTCCAAGCTTAAGACTGATTATATTCCCTTTGAGGCCAAGAGAAATCTTTGTGGGTCTTACGATATGTTGATGGATGATCAATCTTTGATTCCATTATTTCCTACGCATTTGGGGAACACCTTTTTTAAGAAGAAGAAGCATCCCATTATGGTGGATTTGAGCCACAAACAATGGAGAAAGTTGATTGAGCTAGCTTGCAGCTATGATTTGGTTTACCTTTGAAGGAGTACATGTTGTGTGGTGAAGGTTTCACAAGAGATGGATAAAATTATGGATAATCTTTGTTCTATGATTGATGGGATTGTAGAGGTGATACCAAAGAATTGGTAGAATGTTAGGTCTTTGCATTTGAATATGTTGGAAGTGTATGGAAGAAATTGCAAAATATTAGGTATTATTTTGTGTTCAGTTACCAATTAAAACTTTATATATTCATAGACAACAAAAAATTCATATACATACATATATATATAATTATATATGTATACATACATACATATATATTAATATGAAGACAAAATATTACCCATTTCAAAGGTATTGAAGTATTCAAAGCTTAAGATTGATTATATGCCTTTTGAGGCCAAGAGAAAGCTTTGTGGGTCTTATGATATGTTGATGGATGATCCATCTATGTTTCCATTATTGCCTACTTATTTGGGGAAGACATTTTTTAAGAAGTAGAAGCATCCTATTATGGTGGATTTGAGCCACAAGTAATGGAGGAAGTTGATTGAGCTAGCTTGCAGCTATGCTTTGGTTTACCTTCGATGGGGTGCATGTTGTTTGGTGAAGGTGAGGAGGTTTTCTTCAGAGATGGATGAAATTATGGATAATGTTTATGCTGTGATTAATGGGCTTACAGAGGTGATACCGAAGAATTGGTAGAATGTCAGGTCTTTACATTTGAATATGTTGGGAGTGTATGGAAGAAATGGCAGAATTTTTTGTTCAGTTGCCAATTGAAACTTCAGATATTCATAGATAGTGGATATTTTCATATATATATATATATAGATGGATGATAGATTCATATACATATATATTTATAGAGATATACATACATGCATACATTCATATATATATATATATATGTGTGTGTGTGTGTGTGTGTGTGTGTGTGTGTGTATGTATGTATGTATGTATGTATGTATACATACATACATATGAAGATGAAAGCTTGCCCATTTCAAAGGATTTGAAGTATTTAAAGCTTAATATTGATTATATGCCCTTTGAGGCCAAGAGGAAGCTTTGTTCATCTTATGATATGTTGATGGATGATAGATCTATGATTCCATTATTGCCTATGCATTTGGGGAAGACATTTTTTAAGAAGAAGCATCCTATAATTGGGGAAGACCTATTTTAAGAAGAAACAATAGAATGGAGGTCTATTACATATATTACTCTTTAATTTAAAGTAGGATTCTATTCATTCACCAAAAGGAGTAAATAAACAAACATGTCCTAAATTTGTAAGTGGGATTAGTAAGGAATAACCCATGAGAAAAAATAACCTCATCTACTTATAACATTTAAATAGACACTTAAAGAATATAACTATTAAACTCACACTTCATGTTCAAGTAACTTTCAAAACTTTACTAGATAAAGTTTATAAATTTTATGAACATCCATTAATAAATGGATACATACATATAAATATATATATATATAGACACACACACACATATATAGACACATATGTATCTATATATACATATATGTATACATATTTATATGCATATGTTTATACATATATAGATATATATATATATACATAAATATATACATACATATATTTATATATATGTATGTATTGTTGGAAGTGGAACACAACAATCTTCAGAAAGGGGGGGTGAATCAATAAATACTGTATATTTTAGCCTTTAGAACTTTTTACAGAGAAATTCCTCAAGCCCTTGATGTGCAAATTAAATCTTAATATGTTGAAACATAAACATGCACACACATACTCATCACACAACACAAGATGTACATGGAAAACCCAAGATAGAAAAAACCACGATGAGAAATGCTGCTACAAGCTACTATCCTAATCCAACCTTGTAATCAAAAGTTTTGTTACAAAGTTTAAGGGCACCAACCCGAAGGAGACACCAATCTCCTATTTTTAGGAGAATCTACTCCAAGGAAGCACCCACTCCCTACCCTGAGCACCTATCCAAGTATCTGATGGTATCCAACAATCAAATTCACAATCAAGATATTATAATTTTATTACAGTTCAATGTTGTAACTTACTTTGCAACTACACAATACCCTATTGCAATATTTGCAACTCACTCTCTTCTCTACACCTTACTCTATCTCCTCTTTTCTCTAAATGTTAACCCTAATAAAGATCTCTGATTTTTTTGGGGGTTCTCATTTTGAATTAGTGCATTCTATGTCTGTAACCTAGCTCACTTGCTCTTTTTTTGCTACAGCAGTCACTCAACACCATGCTTAGACAATTTATTGATTGTCATATTTTGCTTAACTCCACTAACTTGCAATTATTTTCCTGAGCTTTATACCATTGTGCAGATCTACTATTAAGGTTTTTTTACTTTCTTCTTCAAGAAGATACCTATTCATTGAGCCATTCACAATACTATTCAGATTATATTTGTTAATCATGCAACCTACAAGAAAAAAATAACCCTAGAATACATTAAATGCATTCTACTGATTATTCGATTTGATTTGGATCTTGATCTCCTTGGTAATTTGTGTTGCCACTTTCAGATCAAATATTCGATCAACTAATTGCTAGAGTAGGTAAAATGTTTAATTTCATTCTTTGTGTTGGTTGTCAGTCACAAACTACATTCACATTGACCTATCCATTTGGAATCTCCATTTTAAATTCAATTCATTGATCTCTATCCTTCATGCCATGATCCTCTAGCTCTTCTTTCATCTTGACATCTTTAAAACATGATCGTTAGATTGACTCTTTTAATCTGCACTGTTGATCGTATCCATCACATATCGCTACTTCCCTTGGTGTTGGTTTATTCACAACAACCATGTGAGTAAATTTTGTGATGAAATCATTTTTCACCACCTATACACTAGGAAACTTGTCCACTTTATCACTCCATTGCATATATGAAATGCAAACCCACCAATATCTTCATTGCTACCCTCCAATGTATTGTATTTTGACTTAGGGCATTAAAAAACAAATTTGTGATGTGAGATGGTATAGCAATCCTTGTCCAATCACTCTCCTTTAAAACTCTACCATAGATCTCCAATATATGTAGTCACTTACCATTGGGTCCCACTAGGCACATGGCCCACCATCCACACTGTGGGCTAGTAGACACTATTTGATCAACTAGATTTGATCATTTTCATTGATCTCTCATCACCCAAATGCCTTGGCTAAAGTAGATATAAATTACAATGCACATAATACATGTGATAGCCATTGGATCCTTCATGCATTGATCTCCACCATTGCCTACTATCCCACTGGACAAAATAGGGACCCACCATATACACAACAAGATGGTAGGGATTTTTTCAATCTTCAAGCCTCAACCACAACCATTAGACCTTCATCACGGGAACACAATACATCATGGTTAAGATTTGGTCATTAAAAGTTCCCAACGATGTGAAGGGAGGTCGCAATACACACAAACATGATCAATTGAAAGTGCTAGGTAAAGGGTTTTATCACCCAACAAGCATGATAACTTAAGTAATGACTTAAGCGACTAGGAACAGTCTATACAGATTCAACAATAAATTAGAAACCATGTTCAATTTCCATGATTGTAAACCTTAGGGTTTAACTGTTAAACCCTAATTCTAGCCAAGAGCATAAGCAATACATTCTTGAGTAGAGTATATATCCTCAAGACTTGCAATTCATATTTCTGAGAAATTCTCAAAAAACCCATATAGAATTTGGCCATAGATTTCACTTTAGACTTCTAGAAGAACCCTCTATAACAATATGCCAATATTGCATGACAATATTGCAAAAATCTGAGCAACTTTGCAACATTTTCAGAACTATTCTTTTGATCTTCCACAACTAGATCCTTTGCATCTCTTATTTCTCCTTTAACATCAAGGACACTTTTGACATCAATGACAACCAAATTTCTAACAATCTCCCCCTTTTTCATTGATGGTAAAACCAAATGCTCAAACAATTCTAAACCAATTAGGTCTGATATCAATTCCAAATGTTGCAATTTATGCTTTGTACCAATTAAAACAAACAACTCTTTCTTGAGCATTCAGAATTCTCTCCCCCTTGTGCATTTACACAATTTTTCCAACTCCTTGAGAATTTTTTCCAATTTCTCCCCATTTGACATCAATGGCAAAGGGTTACACTAATTTCCCCCTTTGACAAAAAATTCAAAGAGAACACAACAATTTTGAGTCTGCAACCATCAATTTTAAATGACTTAATATTTTCTCCATCGCCAGGGATAAATGAAGTAACTATGAAGCTCCCCCTGGATCCATGCCTTATCACAAAGATTTAGTGATATGAAGTGGGAGAAATTACTCCTAATTTCTACCTTAGATATTCAAATTGTTCCTTGTGAAGAGGTTTGGTGAAAATGTTAGCCACTTTTTCTTTTGTTGGCACATATTCCATGTTAACCTCCTTGTCTACAACCTTCTCTTTGATGAAGTGATACTTAATTGATATGTGATTTTTCCTAGAATGCATCACTAGGTTCTTTGAGATGTTTATTGCACTTGAATTATCACAAAGAATAGAGATTGGTTCATCATACTCAACCTTGATATCTTTGAGGGTCTACTTCATCCATAAAACTTGAGTACAATATGTTGTAGCTGCTACATATTCTACTTTTGTTGTGGACAAGGTGATTGATTCTTACTTTTTTTCATCCAGGACAAAAAAAATTCACCCAAAAAGAATTATCTCCCACTAATGCTTTTTCTATCATCTGCATTTCCAGCCCAATCAACATTTGTATATGTTGTTAAAGTAAAATATATTTTTTGGGATACCATATCCCATAGTCAGTAATGCTCTTGATACATCTAAAAATTATTTTCAATACATTGACATGAGACTCCTTTGGAGTAGCCTAAAATCTTACAACCATACATACTACTTGCATAATATCTTGTCTTGATGCAGTTAAGTACAACAAGCTCCCAATCAGTGACCTATATATTGTCTAATTAGCATTTGGTGATTCATCTAATTTGCACAATTTTTATCAAGTTATCATGGGGGTATTATCTTCCATACCAAACTTCTTAAGCATTTCCTTAGCATATTTAGTTTGAGATATAAATATCCCATCATCAATTTGTGCAATCTATAAACCAAGGAAAAATGACAACTGTCCTAGAATTGACATCTCAAATTCATCTTGCATATGTGTAGAAAATATTTTACATATTTTGTCATTTCTACCACCAAATATGATGTCATCCACATGTACAACAAATATAATCATGTGCTCACCTTTAGATTTGAAGTGCAAATTTTTGTATGAACATCTTTTCTTGAATCCTTGTTGTTGAAGATATTGGTCCAACCTTAAAAACCAAGCTTTAGGTGCTTGATTTAGTCCATACAATGCTTTTCTCAACCTACAAACATAATTTTCCTCTTCTGATAGATGAAAACCCTCTGGTTGTTCAATTCAAACTTATTCTTCAAGATACCCATTGAGAAATGCAAATTAAACATCCATTTCATAAAACTTTAAGTCCTTTGTAAACTGAGAATGCAAGAAACATTCTTATTGCTTCTAATCTTGCAATCAGTGCAAATGTTTCTTCAAAGTCAATGCCTTCAACTTGTGCATACCCCTTGTACACTAATCTTTCTTTGTTCCATACCACAACTCCGTCTTCATTTAGCTTGTTTCTAAACACCCATTTAGTGCCAATTATTTTTTTGCTTGGGGGTCTAGGAACCGATTCCCATGTCTTGTTTTTCTTCATTTGATTTAGCTCTTCTTCCATTTCCTTTATTAGCTCTCATCCTTGCTAGCTTCAATATAAATTTTTGGCTCTATTTGTGATAGGATAGAAAATTTTGTACTTGCTCCTTGTTCCTTGCAATTCTTCTTCTTGTCTAAGCACATTCATTTTTATCACCAATAATATGATCCATAGGGTGATCTTTTTTCACATACTTCGTAGGTGATTTTAATTATCCTCTTCTTATTCTTCTTCATTATTTTTTGCATCTTCTTCACAATCTGATTCATCTTCAAGGTTATTCTTATTATATTTGATATGTTTTATATTATCGTCAATCTTAACATTGATGCTTTCCACAATCTTATTCAACCATTTTTTATAACATTTGTAAGCTTTTCTTTGGGTGGAATATCCTAGAAATATTCCTTCATTGCATCTAGAATCAAAGCTTCCCAAATTTTCATCTTCTCTCTTTATGTATCATTTTCTACCAAACACCTTGAAAAATTTGACAAATGCGGGCTTACCGTACCACAGTTCATATAGAGTCTTACCACTAATTTCTCTTATTTGACCTCTATTATGAATGTAAACTACAGTGTGGACTGCTTCTCACCATAATGTATCTACCAATTTGGCCTCACTCAACATTTCTCTAGCCATATATTTAACCATTATATTCCTTCTTTCTACCACCCCATTTTTTTGTGGAGTTATTGATGCAAAATATTTCCATTTGATTCCATGTTTCTCATAGTATCTAGCAAATTCACTTGATGTGAGTTCACCACCTCTATCTGATCTTAAGCACTTGATTGTTCTACAATTATCCTTCTCAACCATCTTCCTACATATCTTGAACTTTTCAAATGCTTCAAAATTCTCCTTTAGAAAGGTCACCCACACCATTCTAGTATAGTCATCAATTAGCAACATGAAGTATTTTTCACCTTTCAATCCCCTTGTCCTTGTGGAACCACACAAATCAATATGAACTAATTGCAAGGTTTTTGTGGTTGAGTAATCCTTTGTTGGAAACTTAACAAACTTGTTTGTTTTCCCTGGTGACATTATTTACAAATGATGTTTACAAGCTTAGTTATCTTAGGCATGTGTCTTACTAGTCCTTTTGAACTTAATTTTACCAAATTTCCAAAATTAACATGCCCCAATCTCCTATGCCACATCCAACTCTCATCTACCTAGCTTATTAGACAATTTTGTCCTTTTACTTTACAAAGATTGTAGAGATTGCTATTAGTCCTTATTCCTTATGCAATTATCTTACCATTCTTTCTTATCTTGTAGCCTTCTGAATTAAATATAATCTTGTAGCCATTGTCACACATTTGGATGACACTTACAAGGTTATGTTTTAAACCTTCAACATAAAGGACATCTTTTGTATGATTCTTTCCATCTATGCTCGAGATTTCCAAATATCTTCATACCATTATTATCACCCAAACTAACTAATCCTTCTTTGCATTTCTTAAGTTGGATGAATTTTCGTTTGTCTCTAGTCATATACCAATATTGAGGATCTATGAGCTTCCTTTCAACTTTAAGCCTTTTTCAATCTTCTCTCTGGCTTTCTCCAAATCTTCTCTTAAGGTAACTACTTCTGCCTCAAGCTTCATACATTTGTCTACTTCATACTCTAGGTTGGATTTTACCACTTCTATTCTTTTAGTTTCTTCCACTTGAAGCTTCAAACTTACTACCATCTGATTGGACTCCTCAAACTTTTTAGTTATCTAATCGATTTTCTTTAAATGCTCATTCACCATTTTCAAATCATCAATATCATCTCTTAGGTTGTCAATTTCTTCAAAGGCACTAATGAGTTCTCCCTCAAGATCTATCTCATCCTCCTCTTCACCAAGATGTTTACCCATACCATGTTTTGATTTTGCAGAGTCTTTGGCATGAAGAGAAATTCTTTCTCTTCTCCCTGCATTACAAGAGAAAAAAATTATTCGTCATTTAAACTATCACTAGCATCATATGAGTCACTTTCCTCTTGAATATACAAGCTCTTATTATTCTTTCTAAAGCTCCTCTTTTTAGGGTAATAGGGTTTCTTCATCTTACGGTCTCCTTGTTGTTCAAGGTTATACTTCTTACAATAGGCACATTTAGAAGCAAAGTGTCCTATTTTACCACAATCAAAGCATTTGAAGGGTAACTTACCTTTATATTTTTTGAATCGTCACTTTAGAATTCTAATGAAGTTTCATTCTTTCTTAGTAGTCTCTTCATGCCCAAATGAGGTTACTTCTTCCTTTCCTTTCTTAGGTGCTTCTTCCTTCTCCTTCTTTGCAAATTTGAATGCATCTTCCCTTTTGGATGGCTCTGCATCTCCCATTCTCATCTCATATGCAATAAATATGTCATGCAATTTATCAAGAGTTATTTTATCTACTTCTCTTCCTTTTTCTATTACAAAAATCTTGGGGTTATAATTATTTGTCATTGACCTTCTAATTTTTTGTAGAATGACTATTTCTTTTACTTCTTCTCTGAATCCTCTAATGGAGCTTACAACCTCTTCAACTTTTAAAACATAATCTGCAATCTTCTCTTCCTCAATCATCTTCAAACCTTCAAACTTAGCTCTCAAAATGTGTAACTTTCCTATCTTTACCTTGTCATCCACTTCATAGATGTTTTTCAACTTCTCCCAGACATCATGTGTAGTTTGACAATTCATTACTTTGAAAAATATTGAACTTGTCAAACTACAAAGAATAGCATGCTTTGCTTTCGCATTGTTCTCATAATCCTTCTTTCCTACAACATCAGTATGAGGAATAGCAAGAGGAATATAATTATTCTTAATAGAAATCCAAACATCAAATCCTAGGGGTCCCAAATATGCCTCCATCAAAATGCTCCAAAAAGCATACTTTGATCTATCAAACTAAGGTTCCTTATTAGTGGAAGAACCTTATTGACTAGCCATTGTGTTCACTTTACCAAGATATATTTGAGTTGATTAATCTTTTCAAGGAAACTAGTGCTCTAATACCAATTGTTGGAACACAACAATCTACTAAGAGGGGGGTGAATCAGTAGATTACTTTATATTTCAGCCTTTAAAAAATTTTGAAAAAAAATTCCTTAAGCCCTTTATTTGCAAATTAAAACTTAATATGCATAAAAATAAACATGCACACACATAATCATCTCACAACAAAAGATGTACGTGGAAAACCCAAGATGGGAAAAACCACATTAAAATGTTGCTAGGAGCTACTATCCTAATCCAAACTCATAATCAAATTTTTTGTTACAATTTTTAAGTGCACCAACCCTAAGAAGACACCAATCCCCTAGTTTTAGTAGCATAAACTTTAACCTTTGATTAAAATATAGTAAAAACAATGGGTAGAACAATGGGCATGTTACACGTGGTATCTGAGGTACCAGGTTTAGCACTAGAAGAAAATTAAAATAAAGGTTTGTTCAAAGGGACTTTTCTTAGTTCATGTAAGGTCTCTTCTTATGGAACATCATGCCTAATGTCTCTAAGAGAGGACAATTCTAAGATAAGAGAAGTATCATGCTCTCGAAGGACATCAAACCCAATGACACCACCAAGAAAAGTACACATTGCAAGAAGAAAGAAAAACACAAAATGAGACATGAGTAATGATAATGCCAATGTATTCCACCACTTTAAAGAAATTTCTAGTACCATTGTTGTGAGAAATTTTATGTAAATTCACCAATAGTTAATGCTAATCAATAAAGAGGACATGAGAGCTTATTCGGAAAGCCCTATGCGAAGTCATATATTCTCGAATAAAGTTGCATCATGGAAAAGGAGGAAGGGGTTTCCCCCAAAATGAAATCCTAAAACACATAAGGGATCCACAGATTCAAGGTTAGTTTATCTTTGCTACAATGTGGTTATAGAGGTTGGAAATGTCATCATTCCCCAAATACTCACCTAATAGGAAGAATGACACATAGAGAGAAAAAAAAGAAAATATTTTGGGTCAACATGGAAGAGCCATGAATGTTTGGGGGTGAAGCCACATAAGTGGTTTACACTTTTGAAGAGGAAAGAAATTTGAGAAAAAATGACCCCATGGAAAAAAAATTGGTTTTAGGGGTTCGCATGAACCTACATGTTCGACCGAACCATAAAGGGGTTCGACCGAACGGTTCGAGAACCCATTAACTATTGGGCCCACATTTCCGCCCAAAAACAAAGGAAAAATACATATTTGTGGGGTTGAATGAACCCTGGTTCGCTAGAAGTTCTAGCGAACCCCCTTTTTCCCTAATTTTTTAATGTGTTCACACAAAAAACCTAAAATTTTACGCTTTCAAGCTCCAGTTGGGGATGAAAATGGGGGAATATTTAGAAACCAAACTGGAATCGAGTAGCCTTCAGAATGAGCTATCTAATGAATATAATTTTAGTATGTTTTGGTTTTATTATCTATCTATTTTTTAAGTTTTATTAAATATAGATTTTTCATCGAAAACAAAAGTCTCTGTTCTGCACAAGTGAAAAAATAGAAGATTATAAAAAAAAAAAATTTAAAATATGAGTGCACCATATATTGAAGTCCTTGATCCAACAAAAAAAAAAAAGAAGAATTTCGATACATACAGTAAAAGTTATGCGTTATACGGTCGCGCTATCTGAATTATCATTTGATTGACTTTGAAACTTGATTAAAGAAAAAATATTCAATAAAAAACTATCTAACCAAGTGGAAGCACTATATATCGGAGTTAGAAATCTAAATTTGAAAGAATTGGAATTTTATCCTTCATGGAAAAAGTTATGCGTTATACGGTGTGTCACTTTTTAAAATGTTATTTTTGAAAAAACCAATTTTGTGGGAGATGGAAAAAGAAGTGCAATCTGATTCCAAAAAAATTGAAAAAAATATTTTTATAATCTACAGAAAAAATGTGACAAGACTCTAGTTTACATCATCTTCAAATTCCTTACGGTTTAATTGCTATAGGTGCCCGAATGTGGAGATTGTGTTAAAAAAAAATATCAGTGTCTAGTTAGGCCAAAAAGTGTAAACCACTATTGTGGGATCACCCTTGGGTGTCTTGCATCATCCCCAAAAGAAAAACATAAGGAAAAGAAAATATAAAGGTTTATGATATATAGAAGAATGTAGGTACAAATAGAGGAATGCACATGAAGAGAGATACATCAAATAGAATAGTACGAGGGGATCACATTACACGCATGCAATCACACAAAGAACATGAAAAAGAAAACAAAGTAAAAGACTAGTAAGGCACCTTTGAGTCAACCTATAGTAGGTCGTCTACATCCCAATCGTGACCAGTATATGCGGAAGCTAGATAAATAGCCAAAGGGACAACATCAAGTGTTGAAATAGGACAAGGCTATCTAACCCCTTGCCCCCACTAAGTGCAAGACAAGGATGAGCCAAGATAAGTGATGAGAATGATATCCTTTTAATAAAGGAAATGATTTGAAATGAATGATAAACATGTAATAGTGAGCATGCTATGATACAACTATTACAAGGAAAGGAGCAAAGCTTATGCTTTTAGTCAAGATGGATCCCTAGGGGATCTAAATTTCTTCAATAATATCTTTAAAGGGTGACCATTATCAGTGTGGTGTCCAAAGAATCTATGATAGGCACAATATGGTCTATTTTAATTAGTTTGGTTTTTGGTTAGATTGTCACATTTAGGAAAAAATTAACTTATTAATCCCTAATATAAACTTGAGTTTACAAGGCTTTCTTAGTATTGGATATCTTTAATAGGTCATCAAAGGATTCATGTAGGTGATATATCTCTTGTAATTAAATTTTTGTATGTTCATGCATTTTCATTTTTTTCTTCTTTGGTTTGATAATTATTTAGTCATCACTTTCATTTTCTAACTATAAGTCCTTTCCTTTTTTAGAAAATGATGTGTTAAGAGTAGTAAAGTGATTAGAAATTGTGTTTTCTTTGCTCTTATGAGTGGGAAATGTATTTGAAGCTAGTTGAGGAAGAGGAAATTTGTTATTGATGAAATGGAAAAATTTGTATATAAATTATATTCCATATTCATACTTAAGAATATTTTATATGTTCCCTATGAGAGGAATGGAATTAGTAGCAATAGGATTGGTTCTCATAAAGTCTTGCAAACTTTTTAATCCTTCTTATGTTCTCTTGCGGGACATTAGCAACCATTATTTCAATATCATGCACATTGTTTGTAGGTAGGTAAGTCATTGGAAATGAGGTGTGCAAGGTATGATCTATAGAGAGTTGATTATCAACACTATTAGTGAAAGAGCTAGAGAACCCAATATCCACGACGAATGGTGTATCATGGGATGACATGAGTCTCAAACTATGTCTCACAATATTGTTTCTAATAGGACACCAAGTTGTGAAGCTCATACAAGTTTCACAAACTCGATGTACAACCAAAATGTAAAGAAGGTGAAATGAAATGCAATAACCTAGAATGTAAAGTGTAATGTAAATATGTAAATGCAATTTTTAGATTTCAAACAAGATAATTTTTTGATTATGCTATGCAAAAACCTAAAAAATGGTGTCTTGTAAATGCAATTTCTAATTCACACAATGCACTAAATTTATCAAATGAAGCTAAATATGATCAAATTTAACTTTCAAAAATTCTACAAACTGAAATAGAAAACTAAAAACATCAAAGTAGAATATAGAAACAGATGTTTTAATGCCCAGAAATTCAAGAAATGGCCCCAATCAAGGACTCATTTTCTCAAGGGAAAATGGGTCCTAGGTTAGAGTTTTAAAAAAAAAAATTAAAAATTTATGAGTTGATTCTAGTGGTTTCCAAATTTTGATTTCAAACAACAAATTAAAGTTTAAATTTTCTGTGAAATTAAGGTTGAATGTAAATGCAAAATATGAAAAAATGAAAAAATGGGAGGCCTAATTTGGTGTAAAATTTTGATTCAATTTTCAAATGTAAATGATGATGCAATGCTATGTAAATTATTTGCAAAATGACTATTTTTTTGTATATTTTTTATATTTTAAGAGATCCAAATATGCAATCCTAAAACCTTAAATGAGATTAAATTCAATGCAATGCAATGCAAATGAAAGAAAAATATAGATCTAGGGTGAAAATAGACTGCAAATAAATAAAAAATGCAATGATAAAATGTTGGGTTCACAAAAATGAAAAGTTCAAAAATATGGGTGAGTGACCAAAATAGGTTTGATAACCCAATTAGGTGACTTATTCTTCCACAATTCATTAGGGAATGATATCTCAATAAAGAATTAAATAACTACCCTTAGGAGAGTCAACTTTATGTAGGAATCTTCAGATTTCCTCTTTTTGCAAGGATGGGGGTCTTGATTAAACAACACTTTGGGGAGAAAGATTAAAAATAGCAAATCAAACCCAAAATAAAATCTACAAATTGGATCTAATAGATTAAGCTCAATACTGATGAAACCCAAAATTGAAATACATATTGGGTAAAAGCACAAAGTTGTGTCACACTTTCAGCCAGCTTATCAGCACAGCTGAATTTAAGTATTTCTAACTAAAAATCAATTTTGGTCAAACATATGATCTAGTAAGATTCATTCTAGCTAAGTTAGATGCTTCCAAAACTTTTTCATTGAAAATTGTTGGCTAAAAATATATGGAGCACCACTTTGAGTCCAATTTACCAAAAAAATAAAAATTTAAAAAAAATTTGAAGTTTCAATAACTCCTACTAATGCAAATAACATTTTTAAAAAATATAAAAATACCCTTTTGGAGATCCATAAGTGTAGTTTTCAAAAATATATTTATTTTAATATTTTAATTATTTTTTATTTTTTATTTTTTATTTTTACTAAAAGTAGGTTATCAGCACAAAATATTAGGTTGATTACTATGCCAAGGAAAAATACTAAAACTTAATTAAAAAAATTGAAAAAAATATGATTCACTAGATAAAAGAATCTATTTTATGATGGTATAATTTTTTTTCCATTTTAGATAAATATTGAACAAAAAAATTGATGTCCAATGAAAAAAGTTATTTTATTATTCACACACATTTTAATATTTATTTAAAAAAATATATCCATGCACTAAAATTTCAAATTATAAATACACAAAAAAAATTGAATGAAAAAAAATAAAATTTACTATAAAAAGTTTGACGTCCCATGCAACTTCATTTTTCAGCATTTTATCAGCAACTAAATTATAGTTTTAATTTATTAAAATCTAGTTTTAAATAATTTTTTAAATATTTTAAAAAAATACAAACATAAAATATACTAAAAAATACATATTTTACTAGTTTACATCATTTCAAAATTCAAAACATATATGCCACTTTTTAGTGATTCAAATTTAAAAATTGGATCAGCATTAGTCGATTCCTTTATAAAGTGTGACACAGCTTTGTGCTTTTACCCTATTAGAGAGAGGTAAGATGATGTGTACCAGTCACCAAAAGTGTTATATTGAAGCTAATATGGGACTCATTCGCCCAAGGGTGAATGGGTCCTAAGTTAGGGTTTTTCTGCAACTTTTGGGAGCCTCTACTATAGATTTGAATCTCTCAATTTTCCTAGGTTTCAGGTTCAAAAATCTGGAAATAAATTCTACAAGTGATTTTCTGTGAGATGACAACTTTTACAACTTTGACAAGTTCTCCAATTTTTCTCTTCAAAAGATCTTCAATATTTCTTTCACCTAAATTTATAAACAAAAATCAAGAGGGAAAAATGTTTTATTTTCAGTGAATGGGAGTTTTCCTTGGTCAAACCTCGTTTTGGTAATCAAACCTTGAAATGAAATGAAATAGCATGAAAGGAATGATGAATGAACAACTCTATGTCACAACTCACCAAACCCTTGAATGAACCTTGGAATGTAGATCTGTAACTTGCATGAAATGGCTTCAATAGATGTGGATCTTGATCTTGAAATTTGATTTGGAACAATGCCTTGAATGCTTGAATGGATCATGAAACCTACATCATAATATTAGCTCCAATAATATGCATGATGCAAGAATAATTTAACATGAAAATTGGATATTGATTGCTACAATAATTCCTCACTAAATTTTCTCTTGATCTCATGAAAATATTCTAGGTGGAACATAGTGAAATAACCTTATATTTAGAAGTATGTAGCATTAATAACACAAGTTGACATGTGAATATGGATTTGAAATTGTTAAAATACTACAAAAAACATAATTTAAATTTAGGGCTCGGGTCTAAGTGAGGACCAATTCTCCCATGGGCGAATTGGTCCTAGGTCACTCACCTAGGACACACATTGCTCAATGAGAATTGCTATGTTTAGGCATTAACGAATGTTAGGTTTTCTCTTTAGAAAATGTAATTAATTAGGCTTGGATTTGAATTAAAGGGGCCAATTATGGAAAATTAATCTTAGTTAATTAAAGGAGCCCTAAATAAGTGTGAAAGTGTAAAGAGGTACACTTTACAACACCAAATAAGGCACTTTTAATTAAGTCCATTTTAATTAATAGGGCCCTAAACTTTATGCCAAAATGTAAAATACATATTACAACACTAAATTAAGGCATAATTAAGTTAATTTTAATATTAATTCCTAATTACATGTGAAAATGCAAAAGGATACATTTTTCTACACTACAAATAACTTAGCTAATAATAATATAATCATATGTATCATATATCTCATTTTCATAATCATTAGAACACATCAAATTGAATCAAACATTCATTCATCATATTCCATCAAGATTCATTTGCAAAACACAATCATATATATATATATATTAAACCATTTTTAACCCATCAAGGAAAAAGTAAATAGGTAATTTAATACAACGAGGTGTAACATTGTATGCTTTGTGTCTGTACGACATGCATGTTTTTTTATCTTTTATCATTGCATATCATAGGTGTGTGTGTATGTGAGTTCCTTTGTGCTTATGTTGGTTTTCCTTGGGATCTTAGATCATAGGGGCTTTATCACCTCTTTTGATCCTTAGTCATCCTATCTCTCTAATAGTTGGGAAATTGTGTTGGTTATTTTTAATGAACCAAGCTGATCTCACAATATAGCCTATGGAATTCCCATTTTCCAATGGCAAGCTAATTGGAGGGATTAGCCAAAGAATGAGTGAAAGACTGCAAAGGCTTTCCTCCTATACTTTTTTCTCTCCAAAACCTAGGAGGGTGATCCCATAATGTATTTTAAGATCCTACGTGCCAATTAATCGTATACATTCTAAATAACAAATGAGCTCTACTTGAATTTGCTTGATAATTGAATAACTACAAAGATCTGGAAAATCCTTACATATTAATTGTTTATAGAGCAATAGAGCATGGTAGACTTCAACTTGAAATACATTTTACCAAAATTTTAAAGATTTTAATGATTGGGTATGTGCAGGATCATGATGGGCCAAAAAGTGGTGATATGATGGGTATTTGTAGGGTATGTGGCTGATGACATTTTTTCTACCCAAAATTGATGAAACGAAAAAGGGTTTTTAAAGGATATTCTTAGCTTTCTACTAATATAAATTGTGATTTAATTTTAATTTAATAAATAATTATTATTCATTTTCTATTTGAATTTTGACTAAATTCCTGATTGATAGGTTGATTGAAAAAAATCTATAGCTTTCAAATGGTATCACATTTTTTGAATCCAAAACATGCATCACATTTTATGCTTCGCATACTATAGGAGTAAAAAAGAAAAAATTGAATTTCATGAAGTTTTGACCAAGTTAATGTGGTCAGAGATACAAGTTTTTATATTTTTTTAAATTGGTAATAAAAAATTCATAATTAATTATTTACTTGCAAAAAAATATGCATCACATCAGGACATGAGTCCTCTACTTATATCTAAAATCTTATAAAAAATATTATTATTTTATTGTGGTTAGGGTGGTCAGACAAATACCTACTTATTTTCCCTGAAATTTAAGTACTACTATATTGAAATTTCAAATTTTCACCAAATAGGTTTTATTTTTATTTTAAAATAAAGCTAGTAGTTTAGAAACTACATTCAATTTGCTATAGATTCTATTCTTACATATTTTTGAAATAATATAGATAACTTATTCAAATTTTTATATCAAGTTTCCTAACTCTAATTTTTTTGAATATTTAGCCACTTAAGGGCTTGCCTTTTCCATGATGATCCTGCACATACCTGATTTTAATGTATTTTCTATGAAAGAACAAGAAAATTTCAACATAACATAAATCCTAGAATAGTGCCTTACTTCAAGGTATGAGGTCTAATACAAATTCAAATAAACCTTCACAACAAATGAACACTTAGCATTATAGAGCCTACACAATGTTGCATTACAACATTAGTCTCAATTACTCAAAACCAGAACCCATTATCATATCTTGACACTCAAACTATTTAAACCTATGATCCCATCCAAACAATTTAACAAATTCTTTGAATTTGGACAAATACAAAACCATACACTCATTGAAAGCAATAAAGACCACTAAAAAAACATTGATTATTTCATTGATAATTCAAATAATGAATACATTAGGAGAGAATTTTCCTTGAAGATATGCCACTCTTTATGTTCAAATTCTAGTAATATTATCAAAATTTTCTTACAAAAATTAAAAGACTCAACCTAAAGGAAAACTCTATTCTATTCTCTATATTTTCTCTTCACCAAATTTTCTCTAAGATCAATCAACAACCCATACAATTGGCCTTGAATTCCCTTTTATAAAAACAAGGGAGAAAAACAAGCTTCAGGCCAATGTACGCAAGTCACATTTCCATTTGAAATTCACGATTACATTCAAAAGGAAGTTATATTTGTTAAAACTCAAGGGAGATGTTCATATGAGACAAAAACCATTTGTCATTCATTGATGAAGATATCTCTCGCCGTCCAAAAGGATCTTTAGTCGGTGAAGAGGTTCATTCCACAAGAAACACATCCTTTCCACGTGCTTCCAAAACTTGAAGATGAAATGCATCACAATAAGGAGAGAAGAAAATAATATACTAAAATGCTTCCATATTAGCAATCCATGCCGTCACTTTTGAATTGGATAAAATACAATATCAAAGAATTGATATATCAATGGCCTGATTTGTACTAGTTCCAGGCCATGTATTGTATTCCTCTTGTTGCATCCATTCTTTATGAACACATAGGATCAAAACTTCATCACCATATAATTGGAGCAACCTATTCATCAGGAATATCAACATACCTTGTCTTCTAGAGCTCAAATTCATCATAAGTCCAATCAAAATTCATAACCTCATTTTATTTGATCATGTATGGACTATACTTTATGACCACCTTGTTGGACTCTTTATCAAATTATTCAAGGAATATTTCCATGTGAATAAGCTTGTCCATACTATTCTTTAAAATTTCTACATCAAGTCCATCATAGATTAACATTTCCTAAGTTGCTATTACTTTTCTTGCTTGATCCTTCCATAGTTGTAGAGGTTTGACTTCACCATCTTCGGTTAGAATTTCTAGGAGTAAGTTGAAGCTTCAATCATCAAATCTTTTTATCAGCCCCCTAATATTCATTTGCAATGGTTCAATCAACCCTTTAAAATCCTTAATTGCATTTACAAGCTTGAGGGTTGGGACAATGTTGGATGGCTTGTTTGCATCATTTTTGACCCAATAGCCATGTATCTCAACTCCTAGGCTCTAGGGATCCATTTTTCCATCAGTGGGATGGAAACTTCCTTATCCTTGTCAAATCTTCTTATTGCATCAAACATAGAAGAATAGTTTGAATAAATACTATTTAATTTCCTCTCAATCCCTTTATTCAAATGTTCCAGTGCCAAGTTATGACAATCTTAATGTTTCTCAAATGAATTAACTCATCAACCTATTGAAACCTCTCCTCATAATTCTTAATCTTCTCCATCAACTCTTCCTTGGCGATTACATCTACAGGAGGTGCATCTGTATGTACTTGGCATTATTATTGTGATGGGAATCTATTAGGATCACATGCAACTATCTCTATGGATGGTAGAGGGTGAGAATGAACTAGGGAAGGTGGTGGTTTCTCTACTAGAGAAGGAGGAGGAGAGGTTCCTACTTGTGAAGGGCCTGGTGTAGAAGTTGATTTAAACTTTTCCTTTAATAATGCAATCTCCAATTGCATCTAAGCAATCTTCTATTGTCCCACATTGTACTTAGCCACCATATCATTGTATTTTGTTTTGAATTTGTCCCTCTCCTCAGTTAGGGAATCCACTATGGATTTGGTGAATTGAGATACATTAACATTCAATATAGCTACCTCAATAGTTGATGTATCAAAAACTCTCTTGATTATCAATCCTCCTTTGACACCTACAATTTGTTGTGCAACCTCTGGCTTCTTATTATTTGGGGCTAAGGCCCAAATAGCCAATGTGTCCCATTGGGAACTAAATGTTGATCCTTTTAAATCTAGTGTTACTTCCTCTTCAGTGGTAAATATTGGGGCATCATGCCTTCTGACTATGTCAAAGGAAGTTTCTAATACAAGGTCCCATTCTAGCAATACTAACATGCCACATTTTCTAACCAACTCTCTTCCCTTAGCTGTTGTTATGTCTTGATACTTAGCCTCATTTCTTCTCATACCTTGGCCTCCATGACCTCCCTAGGTAACTCTGGATTTGTAATTCTTCTCATGTCTACACTTTCAACATATTCATCTTTCATAGCTCTCTAGATATACTCTTGAAAAGATTATGTTTTCACAAAAGCATTATCATTCATAAAATTTTCACAAGCTTCTACCCTTACATCATCAAAATTGTTTATCCCCCTTAAATCTACTTTACTCTTTCTAATACTTAAGGTTTGTGGCATTGTGTCTCTTTGGGGAGAAGGCATACCTTGCCTCTTCTCATATTCAGTGACAAAAATATCATCATTGGACTCATCAATGGGATACTCCACAAGGCCACTTGACTCAACCATCTTCTTCTTTATTGGTGGCTCCTTAGGAGGGGATGGTCCTCTTGAAGGGGAATCTAGTTTAATTACTTGTGGAATGGATGAATGTGGAGGTGAAGGTGATGGAAATTTTTGCTAAGGGGGGGATGCCCTTAACTCCTTAGAATCATGGGTAGGAGTGGCAATTGTTAATTGTTTCTTTACAGTGCCCTTCTTTCTAGAAAAAAAATACCATAGGGGTTTTCCCCTTATCATGTTCTTCAAAGACCACAACCTTTCTATTATCTTGGATCAATCTTTCCTCCAATTTTGAAATAACTTTATCAAAATTCTAAAAGACTATACCTCCACTCTCAATATTTCATTCTTGCTCACGTGAAGCCTTTTGCAATCATTAATGGCTACATGCTCCTAATTTTTCTACTTAATGTGGATCATCTGTTGTTTTATCTCACCATTTACAGTTCTTTTGAGTTGGAATATCAGTTTAGAGTTGAAGGAAAAGCATGTAAGTCTGGGGTTTTTAATTGCAAATTTTTTGAATCCATTGTCCTGGGTAAGTTGGTTTTCTTGCATGTTCCCTATTCCAATTGCGTATTAGTTGTCTTTTGAGTTATAATTTCCTAGGTAGTTGAACTTTTAATTGTCTACAATTATCATTTGAGTTGGTGGAAATTTTTTGGGTTTGGAGCTATTTTTTGCAAATTTTGTCTAGGGGTATAGGCTGGTGAATTTTTTTGCAAAGTGAGGAGTGTTTGTCCTTGTCCTATTTTATTGCAAAATGAGTAAGCCTAGTGGCTCAACTCAACCAATCAAATGGTCTAGAAGAATCATTCTACTTGAGTCTCAATATGTTACTCCTAAAACTAAAATTGAGATACCAGGAGTTCCTGAAACACCAAGGGAGAAGAAGAAAGCTCATGGGAGGGTTGTGCAAGGTATTGTCAAGAGCACATATAATATGAGGAGCAAGGTTGTTTTAGAAGATTTGGTCAGGTTTAGAAAGAAGGAATCAGTTAAACCTGTGAGGGAAGTGAAGAGAAATAATAAGTAGATCACAAGGATTATATGGGATGCATGACTCTCCCATAGAGGTTTTTGATAGCCCTTCAAGTGATGAAAGTTATAATGACCCTGAGTATGGCCATTACCTTCTTTCTCTAGTGCCATATGAGGATTTTGATGAGGGAGGGGTAGTGGCTCCTCTAGTTTCAGCATGAACGCAGAGCATGCAGGTATACTTTGAAGCTGACAAATCAGAGTAGTGCCCCAGTTCCTTTCTTGTTTTTTTATGACACCATGGCCACTGCAGTAGACTTGTTCTTTTCAACAAGTGTTTGGTTTTTTGTCTCTGGTGCTGACTTAGAAACCTTTTTGGCTGGTGTAAGGGAGAGTTTTTGGACACTGATGTTACATTGGAAAGTATGCCTTTTCTGGTTAGTATGTGAGTTTGTTCCTTGGGTGTTGATGGAGAATCTTATTTGGTCGATGTGCACAAGGAACTTTGGTGCTACTACAATAGAAAATGATGCCTTTTGGAAGGCTAGCTAGTCTTCTTCAACAAAATTTATGGAATTTTTCCTTTTTCTTTTCCCCCCAATTTCACAATGAGAAAATATAATCATCTAGGGAATTTCTATAATGAAATGAAGTTTCAAATGTAAATGTGACTAAAATGGTAATTTGGCTTGAAGCTTGTTGCTCACATAATTCTATAAATGGGATATCAAGGTTGGTTACAAAGGTTCGAGTTTTAGATCTCAAGTGGTCTAGGTTGGAAAAATGGGCTCATGGAAGACAATATTGTAAATTCGTGCACAGATAAATAGATTAGTATTGAGTCTAAGGTATTAATGAACTTAATCAATTTTATTGTAGCAGCAATATGTGAACGAAAATGCTAGTTTGAAGGCACATTCTCTCCTATGTATTTTTTCTTCCTGATTATGAATGAAATGGTTAAGGACACTTTTTTTTGTCTTCAATTATTTTAATTGAATGAATGATTTTATTTTTGCTTTGATTCAAAGAATCAATTAAATGCTCAAATGAGATCATTGGTTTGGGAGGGAATATTTTAGGATTGCTAAGTAGTTTTTTCTTTCAATATAATGAGTTGAATATTGTAATGCAGTATGTCAGTAGTCTCGAATTACTAATTCAAATTTCTAATGTATTATAGGGATCATTACAAATGCGACTCCATTACCCAAAGACAAGGTACTAGTCTATTTGTTTGGTTATCTTAAATGAAAAAGAGTCAGTTCCACATTTGGCCAAGAGCTTGAAATGAGAATGAAAATCATCTAAACACTTTCAATTGCAACATATCAATCTGAAATACCATCTTATTCCTTGCTTTAGGTAAAATTCATTTGAGGATTAGCCAAATCTCTTGTGGATTTTATCTATTTGCAGCCGATAGGAATATATTTGTTTGCTCAGATGTTCCTGATAAAATAAAAAAGGGAGTATCATATGAACATAACAAGGATTACCCTCCTCGGTTTCACAGAGCACGAAGAGTAGTAGAGATCTAGTAGCCCTCTAATTTTTTATTGGCCAATCCTTACCCTTTCTAATCATTTTATTCTGGCAGATTCATAAGTAAGTGGTAAGATCAAGTTTGGTTCTCAAAAAAAAAACCAACATGAATTTATGTTTCCAAACTAATATTGAAATGGTGACCACCAAGCCTTCAAAAATGACCTACCCTTTGCATTTTTCATTATTTAAGGGCTTTAATTGGTCTAATAGGTCTTAGACCAAAGGTCTCTTTTTGGGTTCAGAACTAGGGGGTTGGACTCTTGGTGCCATTTAATGAGTGACTTGACCTAGGGTTTCGCAGGCTGAGACTAGGGCTTTTAGGTTTTAGGTGAAAACTTGACTCAAAGACTAATCAAATTCACTAATTCGTAGTAATTTAAATGACATTAAACATTAAAAAGAAAAAATAGAACCCTATTCAAAAGATAGCAATAACAATCGCATAAAAATAACGATGAATCTAAGTTCAAGAGGTACAATTTGCACTTATCAATTTGACAATGTGAAAAACCCTAAATTATGGATGCCAAGAGATCAAATCGCACTACAACAACTTTTGAATGCTTTGAAATTATTTTTTAACCAAAATAAGTTTTAAAAATAGCTTCTATGGTGAAGAAAGCCTTCAATTCGGCAAAAAAAATCAACTCCACCATTATTGCTTACTTGTGCGAACCAAAATGACTCCATGATGCCACTTTAGCAACTTTGAATTTTAGTCATTGATCTTGTTGTGATGTGGATTGATGCTCAACTCAGATGGAGTAAAAAAAAATTAACTTTTTTACTTCTTGATGACTCAACATCCAATCGACCATATTCTTTCCATGTGTACATCTTCCTTGTTGGCTTCATGGTCCCATCACACTTTATAAGTTGTGAGGGAATCCACGTGACATCCACCCGCTAGCCCTTTGAAATTTTCAAGAATTTGATCTATGGTTGTAGGCTGATAGGTAATGATATTAATTAACCTAGTACCTTCCAATATATGTGCCCTTTATCTTTCAAACCAACACTTAAGCCATTAATGTCGTTTAATGATGAACGGTGGAGATTAAAACATCTCACTGAACATTTTTGCACGTGCTTTAGAAACTTCCTTAGTAACTCACTATTTAACATTCCCTTGGTCATCGACAATACTTGATCAAACATTTCATGCTTTCTAAAGTCTTTTGGACACCAACAATAGTGCCACGTGGCACTCGCTCACTGCCCCGTTGAGAGATGAGACAAGCTAGTGGGTTCCCTACGAGCTAGTGGGGAATGACCAAGATGCATTCACAAGATTGCATCTAAACCATATTTCACTTTTCCTTTCATCACTGATACCTTTGGGAGATGGTAGGACCCGCCATGAGGATGGACATGTTTCACCTGCCCGCTACCCCACTAGTTTTTTTATCTAATTATTTAATATAGTGGGCTAGCGGGCAACTAATGAAATGGGAAAGGTGGGCCACCCAAACCATGGCTTAAGTATTTTAAAATGTGCATTAGTGATGACTTAAAAATGGGTCGTTGGCTAGGTAAAAGATAAAAGGACTTGGGCACTTCATGAATTTAGACTTAGGATTTGTGGCACACTTTTAAATGATTTTTGACCCACTTAACATTTGACATGATTTAAATGTTCAGGTAGGTAATGAATGGTAGAGCTAAGTACTAGGGGTTGGTAAACAAATGAATTATATGGCATGAGTTATGACTTGAAATATCATAAATAGGCTAGCAAAGGTCAACTAAAAATTATAACGTATGCAAAGGATTATCAATACTTAGGATTTTCAAGGGTTTAAGGCATAGAAAAAACCCCTAAAACTTGGGAAAAATAGAACCCTAAGACATAAAACACAATCTCAGAACCAATAAAAATCTAAATATGTATTCAATACCAGTGGAACACAGGAAATGTTTTAGGGGTTCCAACAGAGGCTCCAATTGGGGACGTCTATTCTCCTAGAATAGAGCAAGATCTTAGAATATCAAAGTTTAGTATCTGACCAATATAGAGAACACCAAAACTTGGAAACTACCCTAACAAAGAAATCAAACCAGCCATACCAAACCTATAAACATGATATTTACATAAAATACATTGTACATGGATAGAGTATACCTTAAGAAAAGTATTGCTTCAAGAATTGTCCATGTACTGGCAATTCAAGAAGTTCACCAGTTAGATTTTGCAGAAAGTAGGAATCCTCACCATGGGTGTTGCTGATTAGATAGGGGCCTAACCACATAACATCAAATTTCCCATGTTTCCTCTTGTCCTCAAATCTAGCATTCCATGTTAATACCATGTTTCCTACTTCAAACTTTCTTGCAGATGTTTTTTTGTCATACAAGTTCTTGACCTACAATTGCAACTTTTCATTTTTCTTTTGAGCATCTCTTCTCATCTCATCCACCTTCATCAAAGTATCAATTTTTTGTTGCATATCATCACATACATCTTCATTGTATTCTTGGATAAATTTATTCATTTCCATGAGACTGTTTTGGGGTAACTTTGCTACAATTCCATAAACCAAGTCAAATGGAGCATATCTAGTTGCTATCTTGAATATTACCCTATCTTCCCACAAAGCCAACTTAAACTTGGAGTCCTAAGATCTCTTGTTTTTCTCAATGATTCTCTTAACAATCTTAATCAAGTTGTTATTTCTTGATTCTGCTTGACCATTTCCCTATGGGTGATATGGTGAAGAGTAGGATTCCTAAATACCAATGTTCATTGCAAAAAAATGTAGATTCTTCAAACTTGAAACACATATAATCTGAAATGATTTTCTCAGGAACCCCAAACCTAGTTAATATATTTTCCATCAAACCACCTTGCTTGTTTCCCTCTTTGTTGTAATTACTTCCACCCACTTGGTAAAATAATATGTGGAAACAAGGATCCACTAGTGTCCTCCACTTGACTTATTTGAAATTTCTCCTATAAAATCAACACCCCATTGCTGAAAGGGTACTTGAACTACAACAGGTCTAAGTGGCAAGTTACCTAAAAATTTAAGATTCCCTGAAAACCTCTAACATACATCACATGTTCTTACGAGCTTGTGATAATTCTTGAATACTCTTGGCCACCAAAACCATGCTCTTAAGACCTTGTGAGCCATGGTATTTTCCATGTAGTGTCCTCCACACACTCCACCATGCATCTTAGTAAAAAGCTCCAAGGATTTGCATTATCGGCACATTTTAGCATGACATTATCTAGATTCCTCTACCACAGTTCACCATTGATGACTACATATTTGATTTCCTGTATCTTGAGAGTCTTTTTTTTCATTTTTTGTCAACCCTTCAAGGAATTGCATCATTTTTAGATACTGAAAAATATGTTTGTACCAGTCACGATCTTGCAAATCACAAATAGGTGACATATCAAAACAATCTACCTGATTTATTTGGTTGGCATCTAGGTTTGTTTTAGCCATTAAAGCTTGGCTAAGACTTGTCCCCTTTCCAATTTGGTGATCTGGATATCTATGTTGAATTCCTCTCTCCTATTTATCCATCTACATATCCTACCTATGACTTCTTTCTTGGTGAAGATGTCCTTAACAAAATCACTAGGAACATATGCAATAAAAATAGCTCCTACAAGATAGGTTCTAAAACTCTTAATAGCTTTGACCAATGCATAGGCTTACTTTTCAATCAAGTCATACTTTAGCTCAATAGCTTCAAGTGACTTACTAAAAAATACAATTGGTTTCTTGAAACCTTATTGATTCTTCTACAATAAAATTGAAGTAATGGTTTGGAAAGAAACAAAAGAGAAGATTTATAGTGGCTTGGAAAAATTAGGTGTCCTTAGAATTGGGGTAGGCTCCTTGATTGCTTTCTTAATGTTTTGAAAATCCTTGGTTCTTCACTCCACTCAAATTTCTCATCCTTATTCAACATTTTTGATATGGGGTAGGTGATTTCTACAAAGTTAGTAACAAACCTTCTTAGAAAGTTTATTTTCCCAAAGAATTATTGAACACCTTTTACATTCTTTGGCTGTAAAATTCTATCAACTACAGCTACCCTTTTAGGGTCAATTCTCACTCCTTCCTTTGACACAATGTGTCCCAATAACTTGCCTTCAGTGACTCCAAAGGAACACTTCTTTGGGTTAAGTGAGATTCCATACTCAAGAGCCCTGATGAAAATTTCTCCAAGTGCATATAGGATCTTCTTCTTTCTTGGAGTATGTAGTCAAATCATCTTGGTAGATTGCTAGGAAAAGATCTATAAAATTGGAGAATGCTACATCCATATCCCTTTGAAAGGTTGCACTTGCATTAGTCAAATCAAATGGTATTCTCACATAAACATAGGTGACCCATGGAGTTGTGAATGTAGTCTTATACCACTCATACTTCTTCACTTTAACCTCATTGTAACTAGAGAAACTATCCATCATTGACAAGAGTTTGTAGCCAGTCACCTTTCACAACATGGCTTCCATGTTCAGTAATAGATAGTTATCCTTTAATGATGACACATTGAGATTTCTAAAATCAAAGCACAATCTAATGTCACCATTCTTTTTTCTAGTTGGCACTAGGTTAGACACCCAAGATGAATTCCCAATAGGATTGATTATTCTAGCATCCCTTAGCTTCACCAACTCTTCTTGCACTTTGGTGCTAAGGTAGGGTTAATAGGCCTTTGCTTTTGTCTGAAAATCTTTGTGCTTACTTTCAAATGAATTTCAAGTTGAAATAACTCCTCCCTATATGCCTTAAAGTTATCATAAGACTAGGAAAAAACATGCCTATACTTTCTTAATAAATCAATGAGTATTTCTTTGATCTTGGGTTTCATTTGCTTGCCCACATAGAATTTCTTAGGGGCACTGTCAATTCCCAAGTTTAACTCTTCTAGGTCCTTTGGATGTGTGGAATATTTTTTTGGCATTGCTCTTGTCAAGGATATCAAAGACTCATTCTAAAGCCACAAGACTGTCAAAGACTCATTCTAAAGCCACAAGACCTTTAGGGATCTTGTTTTTCCTTAGTTGGATAACTTCATTTACAAAAACTATATCCTTTCCATCCACTATCTCAAAAAAAGCTCCAAAATCAATCTACTGACCCTTATATTGGTCTACATATTTCAAAAACCTTGGAATGTCTTCATCATCATCAAAAACTTTCTATTTTTGTATGTTATCAAGGATTGAAGGCCTTGTCTATATCTCCACCTTGGAGATACTAGCAAAAGTTATATCATTAGGCCTGAGTACAATATTTGCAAGCAAATCTGCCACTTGGTTCTAGCCTCTCTCCATCCAATCAATTCCAAAAGCATCAAATTTTTCTATGGAATCCCAAGTGGAATTCCTATAGTGCTTGATTTTCTTATTCTTTGATGCAAACTTGGATCTCATCTAGGATATGACCAACTCAGAATCACAAATCACTTTCAACTTTTTTATCTCATATTTTTTTGCCAATCTTAACTCTAGTAGTAGAGCTTCATATTCTACCATGTTGTTTGTGAAAACAAATGACAAAGTGAAAGAAAAATTAAATGTCTTTACACTAGGGGAAACCAATATTATCTCTACACCAGATCCTTCCTTGGAACATGCGCCATCAAAATACATGGTCCAAAGATCATCATTGTTAGATAACTTTATCATCTCTCTTTCAAGAAATGTGGGTTGCCTGTCACCTTCCTCTGGTAATTCTTCAATCCTAAAATCATTGATTCCAATGTCCACAAAGTCAATTCTATCTTTTTCTGGGGAAAACTCAATCATGTGTGAGGGACTTTAAATTCCCTAGCCAGTTTTATTCATTTTCCATCAATGGGAAATGTGGCATAAGAAGTATCATAAATTTCATGTTGCCCCCATGGAAGCACTCCACCTTCTTGACAACAACATTCCATAATTGGGTGGAATGTCCACCACTGTTACACTCATTTTGAATTCCTTGTCTGGAAATGCAACTAATTTGTATGTGAGTTCCTTGATCACCCCAATTACATGGACTTCTCTAGAATCCATAGCATAGAAATTTCCATAAGCACTATCTACCTTCAATCCTATCTCCTTCATGATTTCAATTAGCATTATGTTGGAAGAGGCTCTTAAGTCTATCATACAACTCTTAAAATCTTTTCCATCAACAATCAATGTTATAAAAAAATGGGTCTATATTACTAGAACTGGTCGTAATTGTGGTTCCCAGGTAAATTTGAGGGATTTTAGTAATCACTCCCTTGACTTCCTTGTCTTTAAATTATTTTCCACTCACTTTGGGTGAAGTATATGCCACTATCTCATTACAGGTCGTAGTAGCACTATTGATAAGGTCTACTGCCTTTTGTTTGTGCTCCTCAATCCTCATCATCTCAGTCAAATGGACTAAAACCTTGACTTGTGAAAGCAACTGAAACATGTCAACAAGACTATACTTAGGTAAATCAAGTGGTATCATACCTTGTTCAATATTGTTCTCCTTATGTTGTTCACCTTTTACCTCAATTTTAATTTTAGCTTCCTTCTTCTCTAATTTAGAATTCTACTTTTGTGTCTTTGCTTTCACAGTAGGAGATATGACTTCTCCATCAACTTTTGGTTTCTTTGTTTTCTTTAACCAAATTTTATCCACTTTACCATCCTTGGCCTTAACAAAATTAAAAAAAAAATTCAACCCTTGAACCTTTTCCATTTGTTTTATGCTCCTTAATGAAGACAGTACCATCCTTACCTTGATCTCCACCTATAACTCTATTTCTCAAGTGGTAAGAGCTTCTTGCATGTGTGACCAAATCTACTAAAAAAATTTCAATCTCCTCATCCAAGGGTCTTCTCAAAGATACATCATTCTTAGTCATCTCTAATGTACACACATCATTTATCACTATTATTCCCTTCATCAAAGAGAACCTACTAGTGATGTGTACTGCATCTTTATCTTTGGTTGCCACATAGAGTTCATAAGACTCCTTATTAGATGATAAATCATTGTCAACAAAGTCAAAACTACTCATAATCACATTAAATTCTACATCATCATCATGAGAAGGATCATAACCTTCTAGTACATCTTGTTCAACTTCCACCAATTTTGCAATTACACTCTAGTGTGAAGAGTGGGGCAATTAGAAAACCATGCACAAGGAGTTTCATCAGCAAATTTAGCATAATGCTTCTATAGTGGATAAGGTGTAACCTAATCATGTGTTTTCTTATGATTTGTGTGGATTGGCCTTCCATTTTTCTATTTTTTTTGTAAGGATAATCTTGGAGTCTTGGTGGCTTCTCATTTTTTTGAAAAACATGGCTTATCATTTCCAAGCCCCTTTTCATGTTTATCCAATATTTTATTTACATCCTTCGTGGAATTCAAAAAAAATTCCAATTTTTCCTCAATAGAGGACCCTTTGTTTGCAAACCATTTATCATGTTGAGGGTTCTTTAATATCTTTACATCATTCCTCCTCCCTACCTTGCATGATGTGCTTCTATTGCTTTCAATATTCAATGTAGTTTTGAAGGAATCCCTCGAATTCTAAGGGTCCTTATCTTGCAAGTGACAACTACCTTTGGTATCAAAGTCATTACAATAAGTGACCAAGAAGGTATCATCATTTGGTTTCAAATTATTTGGAAATTTATTCATTGCATTTTGAAATCTAGCATTAAAATTAGAGACCATTTCATTAGACCCCTTAGAGATGTTATAGAAGTCATTTAGCATCATGTTTTTCTCTTAAAAACCTCTTGAATTCCTCCCATGACCCAATGCTTCATGTAGGAAAACCTCTATAGCATTACCTAGCATCCTCAATGAGTGATTGCATGAAAAATTTCATCATCACATCCTCAGCATTAACCTCAAAATCATCCATCATGTTATCAAATGATTTCAAGTGATTCTCTCCATTGATGGAATTGTTACTAGAAAATATAACCAACATAGTTTTTATATCATCAGGGATAGGATTTAGAAAACCATAAATCCCATCAAAGCATATTTGCCTATATTTGTTCAGCTATATAGGTCTTCTAGTAAACTTCTAATTTTGATCATTGTGAGGGTCACCACCACCTTGGCCACCAAATTTTGTATTATCTACTCCATCTCCACCTCCATTATTTCCATTGTTTCTCCCACCTCCACTTCCACCATCATTTTTATTTCCAAATTGATTATTTCCATTCCCACCACCTCCTCCACCTTTTCCTCCACCACCACCCCTACGAGGGATATTCCCACCAGATTGAGTATTATGAGGCTGGGATGTAGGAGTGGAATGGATAGATGTAGAGGTAGTATTCATGGCTATTGAATGGGAATTATTATGAGATGTGGATTCATGGGGGTCAAGAATTAAATATTTAAGGAAATTAATCTTCCTTTCCATCTCAACATTTAAAGCTTGAATCTGTATCTTTTCTAATTCTTTCTATAAATTCTCATTTAGAAACCTCAAAATTTTAGGGTCAAGAGGTGCACTTGAGGGGATGGAACTAGTTTGAGCACTTTTGGTAGAGGTGTTTGTGATAGAGATACCTAGGTTAGCATTTGGAATGACTTGCTTGGGTTGGCCTATGGTTTTTTTCTAGTATATATAGGCTTTGACCTTTGTGTAGCACTACAAGGGTATGAGACTCAAGCTGTTACAATATAATTGGTGTATGTGCTAGAAGCAGTCATTCCAACAAGAACTGTATACCTTTGGAGGATTAAAAAATTATCTAACAACCAGTTCATCTAAATCTTCTAGCGGTGGCTCTTCATCCACCATATGTCTCAAAGATTCTACTCTTCTTCTTAACTGATCTCTCACGATCATAGTAGACCTTATTTTTTGATCTCTTTCCTTGCCTTGTTTCTTCTTCAATTCAGCAAGTCTTAATGCCTCTTCCTAAATTTGTGTGATACCATTTATCACCTCCTCGGGATCCTCAAGAGTAACTTTAGACTCAAACTTCTCAAGAGAATAATTGGTAAGGTTTACTAGTTCCTTTTTTGTAGGAGGGTTGGAAGTCCTATCTCTAGATCTCCCCTTAGGATTTAAGTTTTTTTTCATTAAAAATGGAATTAGTTCTAGGATTATCCTTTTTTGCTAACCAATTTGGATCTAATTGCTTATTCCAAAAATTCCACCAATGTGCAAGTTCTTTTGAAACTTTACGAGTAGGGGTAGGCTAGGTGCTAGTAGGAAAATTCATAGCAAGGATTTCCTCATTATCATGGGGCATACCACATTTATGCACTTCTTTACCTTGAACAACTTCATTAGAATTAGAACCTTTTGGTATTGGAGGATTGGTGGACTTACTTGTTTGAGCATATTTTTCCTTCCATGATGCCTTGTATTTGCAAGGAAGCTCCTCTTCAAGCTTCCTTTTTGTATGTTTCTTCATGTTGCTTTTGGTCCCTCTCATTAATTTCCTTCTCTGCAACTTCTACTCCTCACATTCTTAGAATGAATGCTTGTGCACTAGCATAGAGACTCAAAGTCACCACCCACAACTTGATGGGAATTATAAAAATATTTGTGAATATTGAATAGATGTTCAATATTTCACATATACAAAGAATCTTGAGAAAGAATTTTGACAATTCAAGGAAACTTTGATAAAGGAAAACACAATTTTCTTGGGGCTTTGATAGACCGACCTCACTTTGACAAATGGTGCAGAAATTCAACATAATTTCTTATGGATAAACATATTTTACAAAATATTATGACTACACTTTAGATCTCAAACTAAAGACGTTGACTAAGCTTCTCCCCAATAGAGTCGGCAATTTGTTGGCTATTTTTAATGAACCAAGCTGATCTCACAATATAGCCTATGGAATTTCCATTTTCCAATGGTAAGATAATTGGAGGGATTGGCCAATGAAAGAATGAAAGCTTGAAAATTCTTTCCTCCTACACTTTAGGATTTTGCAAAACCTAGGAGGGTGATCCCACAAATTATTTTATGATCCTTTGTGCTAATTAATCATATACAATATAAATAATAGATGAGCTCTACTTGAATTTACTTGATAATTGAATAATTGCAAAGATCTAGAAAATCATTACATATTAATTGTTTACATAGAAATAGAGCATGATAGAATTCAACTTGACATACATTTTACCAAAAGCTTAAAGATTTCAATGATTTGAATGTATTTGCTATGAAAGATCAAGAACAATTCAACACAACATAAATCCTAGAATAGTGCCTTAATTTAGGGTACAAGGTCTAATACAAATTCAAATAAACCTTGAAAAAATGAACACTTGACATTATAGAGCCTACACAATGTTGCATTGCAACATCGGTCTCAATTTCTTAAAACCAAAAATCATTATCATATCTTGACACTCAAACCATTTAAGCCTATGATCTCATCCAAGAAATTTAACAATTTTTTTGAATTTGGACAAAGAAAAAACCATACTCATTGAAATAAATAAAGACCACTAAAACAACCATTGATTATTTCATTGATAATTAAAATGATGAATAAATCAGGAGAGAATTGGCCTTGAAGATATGCCACTCTTTATGATCAAATGCTAGCAATGTTATCAAAATTTTCTTACAAAAAGTAAACGACTCATAACCTAAAAGATAACTTTGTTCTATTCTTTGTTTTTTCTCTTTACAAAATTTTCTCTAAGATCAATCAACAACCCATATAATTGGCCTTGAATTCCCTTTTATAAAAACAAGGGAGAAAAAAAAGCTTTAGGAAATTGTACACATGTGTCACATTTTCATTTGACATTCACAATTACATTTAAAAGGAAGTTATATTTGCCAAAAATTGAGGGAGATGTTCATATGAGACAAAAACCATTTCTCATTTGTTGATGAAGATATCTCACACCTTCCAAAAGGCTCTTTAGTTGGTGAAGAGGTTCATTCCACAAGAAGAACACCTTTTACACGTACTTCCAAAACTTGAAGATGAAAAGCATGAAAATAAGGAGAGAAGAAAAGAATATACCAAAATGCTTCCATATCAGCAATCCATGTCATCACTTTTGAATTGGAGAAAATACAATATCTAAACATTGATATATCATAGGCCTAATATGTACTAGTTCTATGCCATGTATTGTATTCCTCTTGCTGCACCCATTCTTTTTGAAGACATAGATTCAAAACTTCATTACCATGCAATTGGAGCAACCTATTCATTGAGAATATCAACATACCTTCTCTTTCAGAGCTCAAAGTCCTCATTAGAAGGCTAGTCAAAATTCATAACCTCATTTGCTTTGATCATGTATGGAATATACTTTATGAGCACTTGGTTGGACTCTTTATCAAATTCCTCAAGGAAGATGCCCATGTGAGTAAGCTTCTCCACATTGTTCTTTAACATTTCTACATCAACTCTAGATCACAAATTAACTTTACCTAAGTTGCTATTACTTTTCTTGCTTGATCCTTCCATAGTTGCAAAGGTTTGACTTCACCATCTTCATTTAGAATGCCTAGGAGTAAGTTAAAGCTCCATTAATCAAATCTCTTTATCAACTCCTTGATCTTCATTTCCAATGGTTCAATCAACCCTTGAAAATCCTTAATTTCATTTACAAGCTTGAGGGTTGGGACAATGCTAGATGGATTGTTTGCATTATGTTTTGACCCAAATAGCCATTTATCTCAGCTCCTAGGCTCTAGGGATCCATTTTCCCATCAATGGGATGGAAAATTCCTTATCCATGTCAAAGCTCCTTATTGCATCAAACATAGAAGAATAGTTTGAATGAATAGTATTTAATTTCCTCTCAATCCCTTTATTCAAGTGTCCCAGTACCATTGTGACAATCTTCATGTTTCTCAAATGAATTAACTCGTCAAATTGTTGACACCTCTCCTCATAATTCTTAAGCTTCTCCATAAATTCTTACTTGGTGATTTCCTTTGTAGGAGGTGCATCTGATGTACTTGGCATTATTTTTGCAATGGGCATCTCATGAGGATCACATGCAACTATCTTTATGCATTGAAGAGGGAGAGACTAAATTGGTGAAGGTGGTGGTTGTTGTGCTGGAGAGGAGGAGGAGAGGTTCCTGCTTGTGAAGGGCCTAGTGGAAAGTTTTATTTAACTTTTCCTTTAATAATGCAATCTTTAATTGCATCTCAATAATCTTCTATTGTCCCACATTGTACTCAACCACAATATCATTGTATTTTGTTTTGAATTTGTCCCTCTCCTCAATTAGGGACTCCAATGTTGATTTTTTGAATTGAACTACATTAACATTCAATGTAGTTACCTCAATAGCTCATGTATCAAAAACTCTCTTGATTATCAATCCTCCTTTGACACCTGCAGTTGGCTCTACAACCAATGGCTTCTTATTATTTAGGGCTAAGGCCCAAATAGCTAATGTGTCCCATTGGGAACTAAATGTTGATCCTTGTAAATCCAATGTTACTTCCTCTTCAATAGTAAATATTGGGGCATCATGCCTTCTGACCATGTCAAAGGAAATTACTGATACAAAGTCCCATTCTAGCAATAGTAACACACCACTTTTTCTAACCAACACTCTTCCCTCAACTGCTATGATGTCTTGACCCTTACCCCTCATTTCTTCTTGGACCTTGGCCTCTGTGACCTCCCTCAGAAACTCTGGATTTTCAATTCTTCTCATGTCTACACTTTCAACATATTCATCTTTCATAGCTCTTCAAATATAATCTTGAAAGGCTTGTGTTTTCACAAATGCATGCATCAACATTCATAAAATTTTCACAAGCTTCTACCCTTACATCATCAGAAATGTTTATCCCCCTTAAATCTACTTTACTCAATTTGAGACTTAAGTTTGTGGCATTGTGTCTCTTTGGGGAGAAAGCATACCTTGCCTCATCTTATCCTTAGTGACAAAAATATCAACATCAGACTCATCAATGGGATAGTCCACAAGGCAACTTGACTCAACCATCTACTTCTTTATTGGTGGCTCCTTAGGAGGGGACGGTCCCTTAGGAAGGGAATCCAGTTTGATTATTTGTGTCCAATGGATTAATGTGGAGGTGAAGGTGATGGAAATTCTTGTTGAGGGGAGGATTACCTTGATTCCTTTGAATGGGTAGGAGTGGTAATTGTTAACTATTTCTAGGTATGTGTACTAGGATCATCATGGAAAAAATAAGCCCTTAAGTGGCAATGAAAATTCAAAAAAATTAGAGTTAGACAACTTGACGTAAAAATTTGAATAAGTTATCTGTATTATTTCAAAAATATTTAAAAATAGAATCTATGGCAAATTGAATTTAGTTTGTAGAAACTACTAGGTTTATTTTTTTTAAATATCTCTATTTGGTGAAAATTTGAAATTTCAATGCAATAGTACTTAAATTTCAAGGGAAAAATAAGAAGTAGGTGTCTGTCTGACCACCCTAAGCACAATAAAAATGATAATATTTTTTTATAATATTTTATATATAAGTAGACTCATTTCCTGATGTGATGCATATTATTTTGTAATTTTTTCCAAGTAAATAATTAATTATGAATTTTTATTACAAATTTAAAAAAATATAAAACTCAGTATGTCTAACCACCTTAACTTGGTCAAAACTTCATGAAATTCATTTTTTAATCCTATAATATGTGAAGCATAGAATGTGATGCATGTTTGATTCAAAAATGTGATACCATTTGAAAGCTATAGATGTTTTCAATCAACCTATCAATTAGGACTTTAGTTGTAATTCAAATAGAAAATAAATAATAATTATTTATTAAATTCAAAGTAAAGCATTATTTATATTTTTTGAAAGCTAAGAATCTCCTTTAAAAACTCTTTTTGTTTCAACAATTTTGGGTAAAAAAAGTTGTTAGCCGCATACCCAACACATACCCATCATATGGTGACTTTTTGGCCCATCATGATCCTACACATACCCTTCTTTATAGTGACATTCCTTCTAGCAAATACATACACCTTCTTTGGTGGTTGGTAGGTTGGCCTTTCTTCTACCATAGGGGCTTTACTGTAGCATGTTCTTCAAAGACCACAACCTTTCCCTTATCTTGGATCACTCTTTCCTCCTTCAAGGGTAAACCCACAAAAGTGGTTTACAATTCGAATGAGGAAGGAAAACTTCTTAAACATGACCCCATGCCAAATTTTTTGATTTTGGGGGTTTGTACAAACTTGATGGCTCGAATGAACCAAAAAATGGTTTGCTTGAACCAAGGTTCGAGGGAACCCATTTAATGCTTGCACAGACAAAGAAACAATTGAAAACCTCTTTTGGCAAGGGGGTTTGCTCGAACTAGGGTTGCCCTCATTCTCCCCCTTAGGAACTTTGAAAGTCCATATTTTTACGCTTTGAAGCTCAGGTTGAGGATGAAAATGGAGGAGACTTCACAAACCTAACTAGAATCAGGTAGTCCTTAGAACAAGTTATCTAACAACTATAATTTTAATATGTTTTGGTTTTATTATGTTTTTTTTAGTTAAATATTAAACATAGGATTTTCACTGAAAATCAAGCTCTCTGTTCTACACATGTGGAAAAATAGAAAATTATCAAAAAAAAATTGAAAAATATAGATGTTGAAGTCCTTGATCCAAAAAAAAAAAAAAAATTGATACATACAAAAAAAAAAGTTGGTTATACGATCGCTATGTCTGAATTGTAATTGGTTTGACTTTGAAACTTGATTAAAGAAAAAATATTCAATAAAAACTATCTAACCAAGTGGAAGCACTAGATATCAAAGTTACAAATCTAAATTTAAAGAATTATAATTTTATCCTTCATGGGAAAAAGTTATGTGTTATATGGTGAGCATCGTTTTTTTAAATGTTGTTTTCTAAAAGAACCAATTTTCATGGGAGATGGAAAAAGAAGTGCAATCTGATTCCAAAAATTTTGAAAAAAATATATTTATAATCTACAAAAAAATTTCATGAAACTCTAGTTTTCATCATCTTCAAATTCCTCATGGTTTAGCTGCTATAGGTGCCCGAAAGTGAAGATTTAGTTTAAAAAAAATTCAATGTCCAATTTGGCCAAAAATTGTAAACCACTATTGTGGGATCACCCTCAATTTTGTAATAACTTTATCAAAATTCTAAAAGATTGCTTCCACTCTCAATATTTCATTCTTTTATATCAGATAAAGCTTTGAACTAAGTACATCCTTTATTTGATTTTCTTTCTCTAATTTGTTGAAGACAATCAACTTCATCTTTTTGTCTTCTTGTGTTTGAAAATAAAAAACATTTTTGATGGCATCTTTAGGAAAAGAGAAATTATGAAAAAAAATTCCTCCTTTCACCCTATGCTTTAACCATACCATAAAACCTTTTAGGTCATGGTTTTTATGTGCTTGCCATTTTAGTTCATAAGGCCTGAGCTTGTTAATGAAAATTTTCCACCGATCAATTATCATAACAAAGTTTACAAATACAATGCAAGCCAAAAAGACGGTTCCTTTCCTCATGTTAACCAAATGATTGTCTTCACATCCTTGAGTTGCCACATGACTTCTAGGATGCCAATCCTTAATGGTACATCCCTAGGAAATACATGACGTGTGTTTCTTGTTCCATACACTCAGATAATTGTGCAATCCTAATAGGTAATTACATCTCCCAAATTGTGATCAATCTTCAAATTAGGCCTCCTCTCGGCCTTACGAAATCATGCAACTCGGTTGGAATCCTTGGCATATCTAGAACCATAACTCTTTTCAACTTGGAAGCAAATATGTTTGAAAATATTACAAAACTAGATTTCTACTCATGTATATCCAATAGAGGTGTCCATGTTTGCACTAGCATATCTTCACCATCAACCCTTCTCTTCAATTCCATGTAATTTTCAAAGAAATTTTCACCCTTATACAAAAACATGTGCATAAACAAGGAGTACCAAAAAAATATTACTTTTGTCTCCCCACTCTTCAAAGCTACTAAACCCTTGTGTATCTCCTCTATCAAAAATGTGGAAAAATCAAATCAAATCCCAAAATTTGACAAAGGGAATAGAATGTCTTCTAGAAATAAAGGGTAAAATGCTTGATTGGAAAGGGTTTTGTGTCAGATGGACCTAACACAATTCAACTTCCTCCTTTTCTTGATGCCAAGAATTGTTCCAACACTGATACTTTGAAGGTTAGTCTCACTTTCTCATATTTAGCTCTTAGCTTCTTTTAATCAATCTCTTACATCTCCTCACTCCATGGGTTTAGCTTGAAAACCTTTATAAATTCCTCCTTGGTAACCCAAACCATGTTTTTACTAGAGTGTGAACTATAACTACCCTAACAATGGGGTCATAGTTAGTTGCAATAGCTTTGAGGAGATCTATGTCCAAATACATATTGGGGACTATCAATTTACCCATATCCAACCGCCATAAATTGTAAATAGGAATGTGTGCATTTTTGTTGCCAAACCAATATTGAAATAGTGACCACCCTATATAGGGAAATTTGGAATCCTTGATGGCACATTGTTTATCAATTATGTCATCTTTCATATCCAGGCCTTGAAACATGAGTTCCCCTTTGCGTTTGTCATTAGTTGAGGGATTTAATTGGTCCAATAGATCTTTGACCAGAGGTCTTTTCTTGGGTTAAAAACTAGGGAGTTGGACTCTTGGAGCCATTTTACTAATGAGTGACATGACCTAGGGTTTCACGAGCTAAGACTAGGGCTTTTAGGTTTTAGGTGAAAACTTGATGTAAAGACTAATCAAATTCACTAATTTGCAGCAATTCAAATAAACGTCAAACCTTAAAAGAAAACACTAAAACCTATTTAAAAGATAGCAACAACAATCGTATAAAAATAATGAGGAATCTAAGTTCAAGAGGTACAATTTGCACTTATTGGTTTGACGATGTGAAAAAGCCCTAAATTATAGATGTTGAGAGCTTGAATCACATTACAACAACTTCTGAATGCTTTGAAATACTTTTGTAACCAAAAATAAGCTTTAAAACCAACTTTTATGGTGAAGCCTTCAATCTGGTAGAAAAACATCAACTTTTCCACTATTGCTCACTCACGCTAATGAAAATGGCTCCATGATGCCACTTTAACAACTTTGAATTATATCCATTGATCTTCTTGTGATGTGGATCGATGCTCGGCTTAGACGGAGTCAAAGAAACTAGAAATTTTGACTTCTTGATGACTCGACATCCAATCAGCCGTATTCTCACCATGCACGTACATCTTCCTTGTTGGCTTCATGGTCCACCGCACTTTACAAGCTATGAGGGAATCCACATAGTAGTCACCAACTAGTCCTCTAAAATTTGTAAGACTTTGATTTATGATTGTGAGCTTGTGGGAAACGGTCCTAATTAACCTAGAACCTTCCAATATGTGTGCCCTTTAGCTTTTAAACCAACACTTAAGCCATTAACAACCTTTAATGACGGATGGTCGAGATTAAAACATCTTGCTAAACATTTATGCATGTGCTTTGAAAACTTCCTTAGTAACTCACTATTTAACATTCCTTTGGTCGTTGACAATACTTGATCAAATATTTCATGCTTTCCAAAGTCTTTTGGATGGCAATGATGGTGCCACATGGCACTCTCCTATTGTCCCACTGAGAGATGAGCCTATCTAGTGGGTTCCCCATGAGCTAGTGAGGAATGACCAGTATGCATTCACAAGACTACATCTAAACCATAGATCACTTTACCTTTCATCATCAATGCCTTTGGGAGATGGTAGGACCTACCATGAGGATGGACAAGTGTCACCTACCCATTGCTCTGTTAGTTTTTTTATTTGATTATTTTATTGTTGCCAGCTAGTAGACAACCAATGAAATGGGAAAGGTGGGCCACCCCAACCATGATTTAAGTAGTTGAAAAGGCACGTATGTTAGTGATGACTTAAAAATGGGTCATTGGCCAAGTAAAAGATAAAAAGACTTGGGCACTTCATGAATTTAGACTTAGGATATGTGGGACATATTTAAATTATTTTAGACCCACTTAACATTTGACATTATTTAAATATTTAGACAGGTAATGACTGATAGAGAAAAGTATTAGGGGCCGATAAACAAATGACTTAGATGGAATGAGTTATGACTTGAAATACTAGGAACAAGCTAGCAAAGGTCAACTAAAAATTAGAATGTATGCAAAGGATTATCAATACATAGGATTTTTCAAGGGTTTAGGGCATAGACAAAACCCTAAAACTCAAGAAAAATAGAACCCTAAGATATAAAACATCATCTCAAAACCAATGAAAAGCTAAATATGGATTCAATACTAGTGGAACCCAAGAAATTTTTTAGTGGTTCCACCAAATTGGACCCCCCTTGACATATATTTCTCTACTTTAGTGTGAATCTGAGCATAAGTTCATACCCTCACTAAAGTGGGGGCTAAATGTAGTGTAGAAAATTGTATACCTTAACAATTTCACATTATGTTTTTTTCCCTAATTTATTAGACTTAATTAAGCATCTAAATTTCCAAATTATACATTCAAAAGCCTATTTTTTACCATTTTCTAAAGGAGAACTAGAATTGAATAAATGCAACCAATCATTAAATTACCCCTAACTTTGAGTGTCTTGGAAATTTGGGCTAGGATGCATTCACCCATGGGTCCCCCTCCTTAGTCAAGACCCAAATTTAAATATGTTGTTGGTGGTATTTTAACATCAAAATTTCAAATATGAAGTGTCGGCTTTTATAATCTATGTTTTGTAAAACTGGATAAACACCTATAAATACCTAGTATTTTTATCATTTGAAATATAAGTGAACATATATTGAGCCAATACTATTTTCAAGAGAAATTCAAGAGCAACATTATCAGAGTTTATTGTAGCAATTCAAGATCCAATATCATGTCAAAGTTTATTTGTGTTCATGTTGTAATTGTTTTGTGAAGGCTAATATCTTTTTGTAGGTCTCCAAAGCATTCAAGTATTCAAGCAAGAAAGATCCAAATCCTTGAAGAGATTTGCATGACTTCATTCCTTCAAGGAAGTTGTTGAAGGGTAGTGAGTTGCAGTGTTTTGTTCATTCATCACTCATTCTTTTCAATTATACATTTATCATTGAAATTTCCATTGTGCAAGTGGAAACACTTACACTGGGCTTGACTGAGGTAGGCCCTTATATGGCACAACATTTTCCCTCTTTGTGAATGTGTAGGGTAAGTAAACAAAGTTGAGTCCATGAAACGTGGAAGTTTTTGCTTTAACCAAAAAATTGAAATCGACATTGAGCAAATGGGATCCCGATTTTAATAAACGGGATCCCAATTTTTAAAAATTGGGATCCTGTTATGGTTTGGGATCTCGAGCCTGAGACAAAACGGGATCCCGATTTTTAAAAATCGCGATCTTGTTTCCCATCGGATTCTGAAACAGATGGAAAAGGCACGAGATCCCGATTCTCACAAAACGGGATCCCAATTTCTAAAAAACGAGATCCTGATTTACATAAATCGGGATCCCGTTTTTGAGAAATCAGGATCCTGTTTTGTATTGCTATTTATTTTTTTAAAAAAACACATTTCACTGCACAACGGACGGGACCCCGAGTATTGGTGACAGTGACCCCCACAATCAACTATAGGTACGCCCCTACATGCCATTTTTTGCATTTTTTTATTTTGAATTGAAATTTTGAAGAAAATAAATGAATTTAGCATGTTTTTTTTAATTTATTTCATGTTTTAAGTATTTTTTAAACTATTATTATAGAGGTGAATAACTGTAAAAATAGACAAAAAAATGCAATGAAACCTGAAGGTTTTTTAATAAAAATGAAAAAATGAACCTTGAATTGTGTTTTAGAAACAAAATTTAACTTTTAAACCTAAATTGTTTGATTAAACCCAAAAAAAATTGAATTTGAAAACCCTAATTGAAACAAAACAAAAAAAATTACATTTCAAAACCCTAGAAATCGAAATGAAATAAAAACATTGCATTTAAAATCCAAATCAAGCTTTTTGAAACCCTGAATTCAAATCAAACGAAAAAAATTGAATTTGAAAACACTAGTTTGAATTGAAATGAAAAAATTGCATTAAAAACCCTAATTGTTTAAAATTGAAACCCTAAATTGAATTGGAACAAAGAAATTGTTAAAACCCTAAATTGGAATCGAACAAATCATTTTGATTTTGAAAACTAGGTAATTTCGAGCTCAAAAAAATTCATTTGCGTTGCTTAAATGTTTTAAATTTTATTTGCCTTGTATGGAAAAAATGATATATGTTAAACTTTAGTTTGAATGTTAAATTATAATTAGATTAGAAATCAATATGTTAAAGAATAGTTAAAATTCATAAAGTTTATCTTGATGTTTGTTAAATGCAAATTTAGTTAGCAAATTCGTAAATCTAAGCACGTACAATCGATTCCAATTGACACTAACTTGCAAGTCTAAATTATGCCAAGGGCCACCCAAACTTCACCCTAAGTTTCTAAACCCTAGACCCTAAACTGTAAAATCTAAACCCTCAACACTAAAGCATTTGAAATTTATGAACCCTAGACCCTAATCTTTCATTGGACATACCTAAAATTATGTAGGTTCAATGTTAAGAATGGGTCTATTTGGTAGATTTATGAAAACTAATTTGAATATCTAGAATGCCATAAAAGTATAATTATAGCAATTCCAATTGGAAACACTTGGGTAGATATATATCATATGAAATTTAAATCTAGAAAGGTGTCTATTATATAGGAGAGTTGATAATACATGGAAAGAGGTTTGTATGGGAATATATGTACTTGTTGATGGTGTTTTTATGCACTTATCAACACAGGCAGTGCATAGGTGCACTACCTCTCTTGAAAGACAATCTTCCACAATCGAGTTGCAGAACACTATCCCAAGGTCTCTCGGGTGTCAGGTCATGACAGTGCTTAGATACCTCAGTAGTTTGATGTGATTTGCTGGAATCACAAGGCAGCCTTACGGGAATACAAAGTGTGGATGTGAAACGCGAAGTAGGATCTTAAAAGGGGGAGTTCTTAGCATAAAAGCATTCAGGTGTTGACTGCAGGTTCAAACAGCAATCTCGAACTCCATCTAGTTGTTGGGTTCAGCTTTATAAGGTATAATGAACCTTGGTGTTGTTCAATTCCTAAAGAAAGTGAAAAAGAGCGAAGGAGAAAGAAAGTTCCTAAGCCTAAAGCTTGCTGCGAACAGTGATAATGGAGTCCCTGCAATGGACAATTCCTTCAAACAATCTCCCACTTAACCAGGAATTTCACAATATCATGGGAGTTGTGCAATCTTCTAAGGGCTGCAGATTTGTATCCCTCATTCACCACATACATGTATGAATTAAAGACAAGTGTTTGGGGCAGCTTAAATCAGGTCCAGGCTAACTTTGCAAAGCTATCTACCTTCAGCAAACAGCAAAAAGTATGGACTAAGGAGTTATCAACAAAGCAGGAATTTTTCATGAACAGCCAACAGCATTCCTAAAATTATCAAAGTAACATGAACAGCTAACTAAACAAGCAAAGAGATCTAAGCTAACATCTAAGATTGGAGAAATGAATCAATTAACATGAGAGAACACAAGGAAATGCATCAAGTCAATGCTATTTCTCATATATTTCAGCAGCATGTCTTTACAACAACTCAACTCTCTTTTTGCAAATGAGGGGAGTCCTCTATTTATAGTGTTTCAAAAGTTAAATGAATGGCCAAGATTCATTACAATTGTGTGGCCAAGATTCATTACAAATTAGGGTTTCACCTACCCCCAAATAGATTTACAATTAAAAAAACATCTTTTGTCCTTTCCCTATTTTGTCATCTAGTAGATGACACTATTTGCATTTTCGTCCTGTAGCTAATTGCTATTTTTCTGGCTGTAGCTACTCTTCTGGGAGGTCTACTTCCTCGGCCGGGCTATCTGGTTGCTCCTCAGAGGCTGCGTGATCAATCTGCTTGAGGATGATGGCCTGAAGCTTATCTATTTCAAAGATTTCGCACTTCAACGTCTGGTAGCTCCATTCTTTGGCGTTCTCTTCCAGCCGCTTCCAGTCTTCATCATACTTTGAGCTCTGATCTCTGAAAAGCTCTGATCTATCGAGGGCACGGGCGGCGAAACTTAGGAAGTCTGTCGTGATATCTCCGGCTGCCCCGTCCTTCATCCTCTCCTCAAAATAAGGCCTAACCTTCTCCGCATCTAATTGCACAGTGGGTATATCATGGCCCGTTATCAACTTCAGGTACTCGGTGCATTCTGCTCGGATTTCCTTGATCCACGCAATATCCGGATCAATCCTGCTCTGGATCTGCTCCGTCCTCTCTTTACGGTGGATGAGGTCCCTGCGCCATATATCTACCAGCCAGTGATCTTCCTTCTTCAATTCTAACTTCTCTTCCCACGAGCTTTCTGGCATTTGGAGGATGGCCTCAACCTTCGGGAAGGCAGAGTCGTAAATTGCGGGGAAGTTGGTGCAGAGCTTCCTTGTACTTTCCAAGGACTGAACCAGGTCCAGGAACTTGTTGGCTATCTGCACAGCCAAGCCGATCCCTATGTTTCCGACCTTCACAACCTGTTGGAACCAGTCCTCCGTGGTCTTTTCCAGGTTCCTCCTCCTTTCCAGCTTATCTATTTGTTCCTTGGAGAGTAGCTGTGGCGCGGCCGTAGAGGTAGTGGGGAGGTCGTCGATTGAAGACCATTGTTGGATGTAGTCAGTTAGGGCAGCAACCTGCGCCTTTAGTTCATCCTTGGTGATCTTATCCTGCTTAATCAGGTGCACTACCGTAGCCACTGACTCCTCAAGATGCCCGACCTTCTGTTCCCTGGTGGCCGTCCCTAGGTCGATTGTGGAGATGCTGTAACTTACTCCATCCTGGCCAATAGTTGGCGTTGCCACTTGTGTAGCCCGAGAGCCAGAAGCGTCCATTGTTACCCTGGAACGGACCTTAGGCTTCTTCTCCTTCTTTGGCGTGGCCAGAGATCGAGCCAAGATGGCCTCCAACCTTGACCTCGGATCGCTCAAGACAGGATTGGTCTTTTCGAGTTGTTCTTCTAGCCATTCGGGCATGGCAGCCTTGTCCTTGGGTGTCTCGCGGCTGCCCTCACCCTTCTCCGTCAGGGGCAAGACCTCGGTCTCCTTTTCCAGTTCTTCTTTTTCTTTGGCAGCATCCTCCTCTTCGTCGGAGTCTTGATAGAATACGAGGCTTTTGACGGGTGCCCTTGTAGTTAATAGCTGAGTGGGATCCTCCATTTCCGCCACCTCTTCTTCCTTTTCTTCGACAGCCTCAGCGCCGGGGCTGCTCACAATATGGACCTCGGCCTCAGTGACGGCTTGTTTGGGCTGTTCCTCCGGCGGCTGCCCCTCTTCACCTGGCTGCCGAGCCGACTCTTCCTCGACGTCTTCATCAAAAGTTTCGACAACCTCTTTGTCTTTCGAGTCATCCCCCTCATCCCTGCTTTCAGAAGAGCTCGTCTCTTCCTCCTCATAAGCAACTTTGTCAATGGTTCTGCGATCATGCTCAGGTTGCTCGTAATAGTCATCGGCCTCCTCCTCCATAGGTTTCGAAGCCTCTCGCTCTTGCTCCTCCAACTCTTTTGAAATCTGCATGGTGGTCTCCATGGCTGGGGGCCCTGTTGGCGGTTGTGAAGGCTGGGATGTTGCGAGTGCTTGGGCCAAGGCTGCTTGGAGAGCAGGATCCATTAAAAGTTGCGAGAGCTCCGGGGGAAGATTATGCAGGTGCCGTGTAATGGCCTCGGGCACGCTAGAAAGGGGAATAGGCGATGGTATCGTTGCCAGAGGTAGCGAGGTGATGGGGGACATGGCAGCAGCAGAGGAAGGGGAAGTGGTCATGCTGGAGGAGGAATCAATATTGATTACGGATCCAGCTGGAGGTGAAGAGGCGAGGTGAACGGAGATGTCCACCGCTTGTGGAGATGAAGCAATGGTGGCCTGAGAAGTGGGCAGCATACCAGCCGGGGGAGGAAGGAGCAAAGGAGGCTGTGCCTCGGTTGTGATTAATGTCCTTTTGAGCTTCTTGGGAGATGAGCCTCCCGTATCCCTTGTTGCTTGTTCTTTGGGGCCCCCGAACTGCGCTGTTTCTGCTTCTTTCCTCTTTTGGGACCTGGTGATGGGGGGAGACTTGGAAGTCTCACCGGCTGATGGGGAGGCAGCAACATCTCCCGTGGCGCTTGGCCCGCCTTTGAGTGCCTCGTATGTAAGAGTTACCCCTTGTTGCTTTAGTTGTTCCACTTGCCCATCAACCCACTCCTGGGTGCGAGTTATGATAGGCTTTGTGATAATGTCCAGGTCTTCAATCTCCTGCTCGTCCCAATCGATGGAGGGGATTGCCAGGTCGGCAACCGCAGGGTATCTCGGGTGCACCAGTGTGGATTCATCTTCCTCTAGCTGGTCTGGTACCGGAAACAGCTGTACTCTTCTCAAGAACTGCACCGTCATCCGCATATAATGTCTCTGGCGGACCTCCTTATCATCTTTACAGTCTGCCCAGAAATCCTCAACATGGTACAGGTGGGTGTATGCCGGCCCTAGCGCCTTCCTGACGTGGCCGTGGGGATCCATTCGTGGGCGAGCCGTGTACCACTCAAAGTTATACTCCTTGAGTTCCTTTTCTGAGTTACCGGCGCATTGAGATGTTTGCAACCGATACTGGCCCTGGCCGAGGATCATGGGATAAGGGATCCCCGTTACATGCTTCTGGCCGAAGACCGCCTGAATATGTTGGAGCTGCCGGGAAAGCTCTAGGAGGATGATTCGGTCATTTGGGTACCTAGGCAGCTTGTTTGGTCGTTCTGTGAACCCTTGGGCGCGGATGTATGTGAATTTAGGGAATTGAATGTACAGGAAGGCATACTCCCTCAAGAGTGCCCTGGCGCTGTGAGATACCCTTCTCTCGAAGTCCCCGGCTATCAATCTGATAATATGGCCTATGAAGGCATCATTGATCCAGCGGTACTCCTTTTTAAAGTAGCGGTATTGTAGCTGAGGGTATTGGTCAAAAGGCTTGAGTCCTCGCTTATGCTCTCCATCCGGCGCCCTGAAGAGTCCACTATATTGCCTCTTATCCGCTAATGAGTACACCAGGTACGAGGTCATGTAGAATTTGTTGCTCCTTTTGACATTCATAAACTGCTCGTGGAAGCAGTTGCTGATGATGCTTCCCCAATCAAATGAAATCTTGGTTTTAACGTCCTCATTCCCTCGGACGATCTGCTCAATGTAATAAGCCATCCATTCCTGGAAGAAGGCGGCTGTCGGGAGGCCCATGACCCTGCTCAGCATGGTCACAAGGTCGTGATAGTCTTCATGAAAGTCACTGCGAAAAAGCTCCTGAGGGACTTTTGCGGCGCTGCCCCGCCTCTCCTTGAGCCAGTAGACGTTGATTGACTTCTTGCAGCCCAACGGATTGGCGTCCCATGCTGCCTGGCACTGCTCCATCGTGGGGATCTGCATGTGTGGGAATGTGGGAATGTGGAAGGTTCTTGCAATTCCCTCTGGAGACATGTCTGCGAGGATATTCCCCTCTTTGTCTACTATGGTTCTGGTGTCTGTTTGGTAGGCTTCTCGGCAAGCCATTACCAACTCTGGTGCTATTAGAGACGGAGGAAAGCCAGCAGCCTTTGCGATTCCACTTTGGCGTATCATCCGGGCATTCTTAGTCTTAGGGTCGACCTTGACCCTCTGGGTGAACTCATCTATGTCCACCTGGCCTATGTTGGTGTCCGAGATCTCTTTCCAGTCAGTTGAGACTTTTGACTGGAGCGGTTCACCCTGGAATTGGAATTTCATCTGGTCTTTGTCTTCTTTCCCACGGATGGCCCTTCCAGGTTTCTTACCCTTGTCCTTTTCGGTAGAGGCCCCTGAAGCTCCTGCGGCCGATTCCATATATCCTGCAGGCAAAGGGCGAAGTCAGCATCACAGAACACCAAAGAGTGTTAACGTTAGTCCGTATCGAGTATATTATCTAAACAATCATATAAATACATCATAAATTTAACCCTTAAGTGATATCTGTATCATATCAGAGCATTTACCCAATCCGGGCCCGGAGGGCCGGACTTCCCTGGCAGGAATGCTGTCAGGAAGGGAAAACACGAAAGGAAGCTCCCGGAGACATCCGCTGGCCCCAAGTTCATGTTCCAAGGGGTGCATGATGAAGAATGGCTCAATTTAGGACGTGGGTCGAAGTTAGATTTTCAATTTGGATTGATCTGGATCGATTTGAAGGGCTCCGGAGGTTTCAGGCCGGAAGGCGGCAGGGCAAAGGCAGCAGGCGGCGGCGGACACCGGACGGAAGTCCGGAGTTCGGAGTCCGGGAGGCAAAAAGGATGGCCGCATTACGTTTAACTTACCAGTTTATACCGGAGGGCACTGAGGTCACCGGGACCCGGAGGTGGGGAGGATGCTCGCCGATGGCCGCCGTGCAAGTTTTGATCGTTTCGAACAGCGGCGGCGAAGAGGGAGTCGGGATCCGGAGGACGGGCCGACGTGCCCCGACGGCAGCCGTCCGAGGTTCAAAATTTGGATAACGGCGGCGGCGAAAGGGACGATGGGGCCCGGGGGTGGGAAGGCAGGTCAGGACGGCTGTGCTTAGGATTTCAACGGTGATCTGAGCAGCGGCGGCGTCCTGGAGAGCGGAACCCGGAAGGCGGAAGGATCCGCGAAGGTGGCCATCGCGAGGAAAAAGGGACCAGGGCGACGGCGGCGGCCAAATCCACCCCGGAGCCCGAAGGACGGGAGGCCGGCAGGGTTCCGCCGGGAGCAACGGCGGAACCGTCACGGAGTTCCGGGGTCGGAACTCCGGACGGCCGGGCCCGGAGGGTCCGGGGGACAGGAAAACCTGAGAGCTGGGAAAAAACCCTCACTTTTTTTTAAAAAATGGCGGACAGTTTGGGGAGGCAGCCCGGGATGGGAAACCCGGAGGCCCGGGTCCGGAAGGGCCGACCTCCGCCGGACGGGCTCGAGGCCAGGATCCAGACGGCGACGGAGGGTCCCGGGCCCGGAGGCGATCTTCGCCCTGTGCTAAGAACACCCGCGACACGGGTAAGTTCCGGGAGGCGACAAAAGGCGATTCCGACGGGCCGCGGAAAATTCAAGGACATGGGTTTGGGCCGCAACGGAGAGGGTGTTCGTTCTATGCAATTTAAATTTCTTATTCAATTCGCTTAAACCCTCAAAATGATCAAAATAACAGGAGAGCGAACGAGGATGGCCTACCTCCAACTCGCTGAGTGGGACGATGATTGGATGCACTGGCAGAGTTGTCGGAATGACGCCGGGGTCTACGATCGCGATGGTGAAGTTTGCAGTGGGCTCCAATTCGGCTGCTGCTCCAATTCGCTCAATTCGCAAAGTTAAAAGACTTCAGCGGACCCCGGTTTATATACCACACTGCTCATTAATGGCGCATTGAATGCCTCGTACGATCCCGCGAGAAGTTGGTGAGTTTCAAATTTTGAGTCGGTGGCGGCAACGAGGGTCTCGGGATCCGTGGTGAATTGGTACAACTGCTTGTTTGCAGTATAAGTGCGCGACCTCGGACTGGCTGACGGCAGCGGAGGCCGGGTCGGATGGCCGGATCTGTGAAAAGTTGCCGTGGCATTTTACGCCAGTGAGCGGGGATCAGGGGGCCCGGAAGAAGCGGGGCGGCCAACCGGCGGCCGCTTGGCGTAGGAAATCACAGGGACTTCCCGAGGCAGGCGGCGGCAATTCTGGGAAGAAGTCCAGAAGGTGGACTCCCGGCTCCGGGGCCAGGGGCAGATGCAGGGAAATCCCGAAGCCAAACAGTGTGGCAAGCAGCTAAGCCGGAGCTCGGGGGCAGCCCGGGAAGCGCCGCCCGAGGCGGCAAATCACGGCCGGAGGGAAGCGAAGGGAACCCGGGAGGGGCCGGGCGAAGAGCCCGGGGCATGAGCTCCGAGGCCAAAGGCACCCCTAAGCCTTCCCGGGCTGAGAGAAAAACAAAAGGGAAACCACGGCCGATGTTAGAACGAAACCTTTTAGGGCAAGATCGGCCAGACAGGACGTCAAAAAAGAGGGGCACACAAAATGAGGTGGCCCCAAAAGACCCGACATGGCAAAAGAAAAGAGGGTCCCCGTTCCGAACGGGGTGTGTGTGCTGAGGGCACAACAAATGGCGACTCCGCTGGAGAACGCTCCGGAGCGTTCTAGGGATGAATATTCATTCAGGACCCAGAATCTCTGGTTTCGCAGACCAGGAGTGGCTTCCGAGGATGAATCAGGGAGAACGGGATCCTTAATTGGGTCAGCTTACATGACATCTCGAAAGTGCGTGGAGTGAATTCATTCCTTTCCTAGGGATAGTAACCAGGGTTATTACTCGAACCAAGTGAGCTACGTAAGTTGCCTAACACCAAAAGTAACCTGGACATTGCCCCGCTGCCAGTCAGGCGTCCATAGCCCCGGCGGAGTTGTCGCTACAATCTCATGGATATTGCTCTACTGCCGGCCGGGCGTCCATAGCCCCGGTAGAGTTATCCGAACACCCATACGGTCGTTTATTTTCCTTGCTTTCAGAGTTTCTTTTCTCTTCTTTTTACTTTGGTATTTCAATTCTCTTTTGCCATTTAGTTCGACCGGGTAAGCATTGAAGCCTACAATGGGTTTGAGACTGTAGTGGTCACTGGAGTAGACTCAAGATTTTTCACTCACATGGGTGTCGTGACAACCATAGCACGGTCCTTCAGAATTTATTATGTAATTTGTGTGGGATCCGAGATGTGGGTAAGAAGATCCGGTGAAGGGTCAAGTTCTGAGCGAGATTCAGACAAGGAAATCATTCGCGGAGAGATTTGGAAAGACCAATAGTCTAGAATGAATGTTTAGCCAGAGAACACAAAGAGCGGTTAGCAAAGTGAACCGCTTGTTAGGCAAGCACAGCCACCGCAAAGGAGCCGCAGACATCTTTTCTCAAAACAAAACTGCCGGGCAGGGAAAGCAAAAAACGACGCAAACAAACGCAACAAGCAGGAAAACAACTAATCTAACCTATGCACAGGTATTTACAGCAAAGAGCTCGAAGGAGCTCAAGCTTGGAAGTAATGTTTCAGGTACTGCCCGTTGACTGGCAACGGGACGTTCTCACCAGTTAAGTGCTTTAGACGGAAGGCATTATCTCCCAAAATCTCAGCTATTTGAAAGGGGCCAAGCCAGAGCTTGTCGAATTTATTGTGTCCCCCTTTCTTTTCACAGGCCTTGTCCCAGTATAGGACCAAATCTGCAATCCTAAAGGCCTTGATTTTGGCTCGGCGGTCGAACCATCTCTTTACCACGCCCTGATGTTTGGCAAAATTTTCTATTGCGCGATCTCGAACTTCCTCTAAATGTAAAAGTTCGGCTAAACGAGCCTCCCTACGATCTCCTCCATAAAAGTCGTTGATGAATTGAAGAGTCGGAATTTTCAGGTGGATGGGGAATATTGGCTCAAGACCATAGACAAGGTGGAACGGGGAATCACCAAGGGTAGCCTTATGGCGGGTGCGATCGGCCCAAAGGGCGAAACGGAGCTGGGTGTGCCAGTCCTTGGGATTCCTATCTAGCAGCTTCTTGATCACATTAATCAAATTCTTGTTTGTGGATTCGGCAAGGCCATTGCCCTGGTGGTAGTAATTGGATGAGAATTTGAGGGCAATCCCATAGTCAAACGCCCAGCTAGCAAATTTCAATGAAGCGAAGGCGGGTCCATTATCACAGACGAGAGCATACGGACAACCAAAGCGATTTAAAATGAAACTTTCTAAAAAATCAGTAACTACTTTAGTTATACAATGCTTACAAACTATTGCTTCCGTCCATCTAGTACAATAATCAGTAGCGGTTAGAATGTACCTGTGTCCTGTAGATGACGGAGGGCTTACCGGACCAATGAAGTCGAGACCCCACTGTGCGAAAGGCCTTACCTCCAACACGGGCTGTAGTGGGACAGCAGCATTCCTCTCCCTGGTGGCAGCGGTCTGGCACGTATGGCATGAACGGACATGGCCATGGGCATCTTTGAAGACAGTTGGCCAGTAGTACCCTGCCCTTAATATCTGATGGGCCGTAGAAGAACCCGATCCATGGCCTGTACCAAATTTATCGTGAAACTCCCTCAGGACACGTTCCGCTTCCTCCTTGCCGAGGCATCTTAAATAAACACCCTCATGATTCTTCTTGTAGAGAATGGACCCTTGTAACATATAACCGTTGCTTTTCAATCTCAGAGCTCTCTTCTGAACTCCTTGCAAATGTGACAGACATTTATGATTAAGCAGGAAATAAACGACGTCTTGATACCATTCTCCCGGGGAGACATCCTCAAGCTGATATTGCTGCACTGTGAGTTCAGGTCCGGCCTCTGTTGCTGTTTCGGCCATTGTGCGGGTGAGTGCCTGCCCTCTTACCAATTTCATTGGTTGGATCTCCATATCATATTCTTGGAGCAGGGTGACCCACTTGGCCCTCCGTTCGCCCAACTCGTTTTGCATGAGAAGCGTTTTGACTGCTGGGTCAGGGACAATTGCGAACACCTTGTTGCATAAAATGTAGTGTCTGAATTTCTTTACTCCCCTAACAAGAGCATACGCCTGCTTTTCTATGTTGTGGTAACGCAATTCAGCATCTTTGAGGGGTGCGCTCATGAAGGTGATAGGATGCTCATTTCCTTCGTCATCCTTTTGGGTCAACATACTGGCACAAGAATGCTCCGAAGCAAATGAATAGATATAGAATGGCTTCAGATAGTCCGGACTGACCAACACAGGCGCCTCAGCAATGGCTCGTTTGACCTCCTCAAAGGATTGTTTGGCCTCTGGTGTCCACTCAACTTTGGCGTCCTACTTGAGCATGGCATTGAGAGGTTTGACTATTTCCGCGAATCCGGTGATGAATTTCTGGACGAAATTGATCTTTCCGAAGAAAGACTTCAATTCCTTCTTGTTGCCCGGGGGCTGAATCTTGAGTAGCGACTCAATGCGCTCAGGATCAATGGAAATTCCCTGCTCTGAGATGATGTGCCCGAGTAGTCTGCCTTCGGTCACCCCAAAAATGCACTTCTTGGGGTTAAGAGAAACCCCAAATTCCTGGCATCTCTGAAATACTTTGCATAGGTCGGAGACGTGATCACCTCGCTTCTTGGAGAATACGGTCAAATCATCCATATAGATGATTATACATTTGCCAATCAGGTCCTTGAAAGCGATATCCATGGCACGTTGGAAAGTGGCGCCGGCGTTGATGAGCCCAAACGGCATTCTTCTGTACGCAAATGTCCCCCACTTAGTGGTGAATGCAGTTTTGTGGCGATCCTCGTATTGTACCATTACTTGATTATACCCGGAATATCCGTCAAGGAACGACATCATCTGAGAGCCGTTAACAATTTGCAGCACTTCATCCAGTGAGGGCACCGGATAGTTGTCCTTTTCTGAGGCGCGATTGAGATTACGGAAATCCACGCATAATCTGATCTCTCCATTCTTTTTCCTGACTGGGACCAAGTTGGCCACCCATGTAGAATGCCTAACGGGAAAGATGATTCTTGCTGAAAGTAATTTCTGCACCTCCTTGTAAATAATAGGTTCTAGCAGGGCATTAATAGGGCGCTGACGTTGACGGAATGGTCTCACCTCGGTCTTTAGAGGGATGGTATGCGTGATGACCGAGGTGTCGTATGTTTTCAAGTCTTCGTAGCTCCATGCCACCACGTCAGGGTACCTGCGCAAAGCATCCGTAATTCCCCTTTTTTCTTCGGGTGTGCATACCTTTCCAATGAA